>JAAXCT010001247.1:0-207374 GCA_012490785.1 Eragrostis nindensis
TTCTTCTTCACACCATTCTTACTGTAAGCATCCTTTTGCCATGAAAGCCCCAATTAAGCTTTCACCATCAGCATGTCCATATGTCTGCTCTGTGAGATTAGACCACCGAATAAGCATAGCTAACAATTCACAAATCCGATGTTTAAACTGCAAAACCAGTATAAGTTGTTAATGGAAAAGGACAGGTGCTTAATTCAACATATGGTTCTCATGAAGTTTTTCTTACACGGTTACAATAGGCTGCCTGGCATTTTGCATACCAAACATTTAAGTACAATACTGAGAGTTTGAGACTTTCCTTCACCCCTTTTTATTTTTTTGGGGTTTACTAGACCCCGAACTGAAGTTACTGAACTGAACATTTCTAGAGAGCAACAGGGAAACAACAGTTGCATTTTCTTCTCTTTTTATGGTCTTTTTTTCCTTGCTATACGACAGGTTCACTTGTTGAACTACTTGAACTATTCTATCTGGTTTCATATATAGAAAAAAAAAAACCTGCTACATAACGCCAACAATGGAGGAGCAAGAGCAGACGATACAACAGCACATGCATGTTTTAGTTTTACTCACAGTACAGCTCACTGTTGTGTTCTTGATCTAGTCTAAATAGCTGAGTTTATTGAGTGGCCATGAGGCCTATTTATACACAACTGGTCGGTTTGGGGACTGAACCGACTGGAGAAAACCTTGCTCTATGGGAGCAGTGAAGTCCTACTTCTACATGAAGGAAGCCTGCAGTAGACCGGCAGAAAAAGTCCCTACTTCTAGACTACCTTGACTAAGTTAGGAACCAGCTAGAGAGTCAAGGTGGCTGTGTGGCAGAGATGCAGCCATACAGTCTGCTAGCTAGTTCACACTGAAATGGTGCGTCATCACCTATCAAGATAAGACTCAACTGTCAATGCCTAAGAAAAAACATGAGCACCCTCTGAAAAAGCCAAATATCCAACTAATGTTTCTTGTCTGAAAAATCCAAAGATATATGAGCTCCAAGATAGCATTATCGAGGAGCGGAGATATACCATGTGGAAATTTGGATATAGATTTCAAATAAGTTGAGCACCCTCTCCGCCCAGCTACAAAAAGAATCTACGCATGTAGTTTAAATATTTTCCGGCCCTCAATCAAAGGAATTCAGTAACTTTATTTGTGAAGTATCAATTCAACACTTTTTTTCCTGAAGTATCAAATTCAGGCCCCGTTTGGAAGCTGGAATTGAGGAAAATCTGGATTTTGGACCGGATCACAGAAGCTAGATTTTGCACAAAATCTGCTGCCGTTGTCTGGAACCAGCTACCAGCAGCTACTTTTCAGACGGGGCCTCAGTAACTTAAAAGTATATGTGTGACCTTATATACAACTTATTTATCATTCAACAGGTACATTGTCCCTTACGAAAAGTAGCAAAGTCGCAACAAATCAATGCCACAGCAAGAGAAAGTCTAACCGACATGAGTTTGTTCATGTGACGCCGAGCAACACTTGACGAGGCTTTCAGCGACCAAAGACCACTTCTTCAAACGATAGCAATGTGTGACAAAAATGGATCCTACTCATCAAAAAAATCACTCTACTCTCACACACGTAGGGAGACACCTAGTCCACGAACCACGAGTTCACTCAATCACGCCATGCCATTCAAACACAACAACAAAGCTAAGTCAACTCGCCGCATAGAGAGAACAACACGCGCCCAACCCGTGCCAGGTGCTAGCGATACTGTCACTCAGTGACCAGGCAAATCATCCTGGTCGCGACACATCGCGACATATGGAAACAACCAACTGCCCATGAAGTCGCACACAAGAGAGAAACAGCCCCCTGGCACCATGACAATTGAGCAGCCTAGTAGTGAATAGTCTATTTTACTGACTTTGCCTGGTGTGTTTGACGAATCAAAGTCTACCACCAATGTCTCTCCATTTCAGAGAAGAGCCTCAAAAGTCAGGCACGCTGCATGCAACCCTCTCGCTTGACCGAGAATAATTCCATCAACACACGGTGGCGTGTATTTGGCTGCGTACTTTAACCTATACTACGGCGACACTTTATGTGACATGTATTGTCCAGACATTCTTATACATACATCTTCTCTCTCCCTAACAAATCTCATGAGAGAGTAACAAAACGCTATCCACTTTACTAAGCTCACAGATTTGAGGCACCGCCAAGTTCGACGAAGTTGAGACACTGAATCTGGCATTTTTAAAGAGAGTCAACTGTGCGGTAACACGACCAAATTAAAACTGCGAAGTAGTCGCGCTCAACCAACCACTCGTAACTGGAAAAAAAAAATGGAATCGATGACCAAACAAAGAATCATGCAAAGTAGCAAACACGGCTCCATTTAGCCGCGTAATTAGCACCAAGCATAGGCGAAAATAAACAAGTAAAAAGAACATTGTAGCACATCCGACAAAGGCAAGACCGCCCAAACGTCAAGGCAGAGGTTGCTCGCGCGGAGATGCCTGTGCAGGACACGCATGCTCACCACAAGGACGCTCGAGCGTGATCATACATAGTCGGCGCATCCACGTACACCTTCGGCGCCATGGACCCCTGCGCGCCGACGACGCACAACACGCGACGACAACGCAACACAGTGACAGCCACCGCGAACGGCAAACTAATTAACCGTGCCTGCTATCAACGACGACACTGCAAACTAACCCTGCCTGCTATCGATGACGACACTGCCGCCTCTAAGCCGCAAGAAGGGAGCACTGTAGGCCGTCCGACAATGAAAAAAAAAACACAAGACAGCTGACGACACTAAAACTACAATTCATCTGACAACAGCAAGATTAAGACACTGCACATGTGACAAACGACAGAAATCTTATTATCATCACCACCATCATCGCGAGTTTCAAATCAGCCGAAGGCCAGCACCATTGGAAGGCTACTACATCAACCATACTTTATTCAAACTATCATCGAAAAGTCTTCCACAAACACGAGTATACGCGTACATGCAAACAAAGCATGCCAATGCTGTAACTTACACTACTACCCACCGAGCACCGCTCCTGCGCGCCATACGTACTTCATGCGCTGCCTCTTTTGATGCTCCCGCCGCCACACCACCGGACGACGACGTGCCGCTGCTCGCTGCCCTGCGGTCCATGACGCCGCGAAGGGCCTCCTCCACCAACGCGATGCACTCGTGTGCCTCTGGTGCGACGTCGCGTCGCGCTCGTCTTCCTCCTCATCGTCATCGCCCTCCTCTTCATGCTCACGGTCCGGACGCACCCGCCAAGAGTGGTGATCTCGGCACGGTGCGCGCGCATCCGGAGCGCGGCGAGCGCCCACACGACGCCTCGGATGAGGTCCGGGTGGTCCTCGCAGCAAAGCGACGCGCGCACCAGGAGCCGCCCGGCGCCGTCGACCGCCGCGTCCACGGCCAGCTCGTCCGCCTCCGTCGGCAGCAGCTGCGCCGGCCCGGCGCCGGCCTCGTCGACGTCTCCCTTGACGGGTCTCCCGCTTCAGCTCCTTCGCGTGATCCAGCACCTCGGCCAGCAGCGACGCCTTGTCCGTCTGCAATCACCAAGCGGCCCAGGCGCCGCACGGTCGCCACCACGCCCACTCCAGCACACGCACGGCACAACACGCCACCACTGCGCACGCCAGCACCTGCTTCCACAGGAAAGCTGCATGCTCGTTCCACAATCAAAACCGGAGAAAGAAAGCAGGTCGTGAACCGCCAAGAAGCAAACGGAAGGGATGAAGAGGATGGTGAGGGGGAGGCGATCGTTTTATAGAAGGAGCGCACCTCTCCAGTCAACCAAAGCAGGCTAGAGGCAGCGTTCAAGGTCAGAAGAAGGGCGGAAGACGGTTGAAATAAGCGAAGTACACCCGGCACGATCATAGCGGCGATCAAGGAAACCAACGTCGCGAAAAATTTGGGTGACGCGGCCGCGCGAGGGCAGGCGAAACCGTTCCCGGTATTCTCGTTATATAGATTGGTGGGCAACAGCTGGGAGTGGGACGCACGGGGAATGTTAGCTGAAGGCCTCAAGCCACGAGGCAAGCTTTAAAATACATGATAGGGTTTGTTGGCACCGGCCGCTATGCGCACGAGGATTGGCACACGCTAGAGCAGTAGATAATTCTACATCTGAGTGCACTGCAGCCGCCATGTCTCTGTGCACTGCAGCTTGCAGGCAGCCGTCGTCGAGCCTTGACTGTCAAGGCTCTGCACGCCACCGCAGAATGTTATTTTCTCCGTTTCAGAGTGTAAACATTTTGGGGTTTGGTCAAATTCAAATCGATTTAACTTAAATCATTAATAACAACAAAATAATGATGCTTGACTATATATAAATGATGCTGTTAGATTCATCATAAAGCAACTATCCTAATATGAAACTTTTTATATTTAAAATATTTTATTTTTATAGATATTGTTAGTTAAAATTAAAGACGTTTGACTTTCAATAAACGCAGAAATGATTATATTCTGTGACGGGGTAGTATCACCATTCACCAGCTCAGTTTTGGGTGCCCTGGTTCGTGAGGTCTGGTCCAATTGTAGAGTGACGAAATTCAAATGCGCTATACGTGCTTAATGTCGGGAAGATAACGCTGCGGCCAGGAACACAGTTTCATTTTTGTTCGTGTCTTCCAGTTATGTAGATGAAACTGTTTCGAGATAAACAGACGGCGTTATGTACTAGCTTATGAACGAGTACTCTGCAACGTAGTCAGAGACATCTCCATATGCTATTTAGGTAGAGACTCTGCTACACAATATTTCTCTTGTGAATGAAGTGTGAACAAACAAGGGAGTCAACACATACCCACTGTAAGGATCGTATGACCGAGAGGGGGGTGAATCGGTGCACTCTAGAATCTATTTCCAAACACCAACACCTAAGCAACTCCTAGCGAGTAGTTCTAGTAACAAGGTAAAGCACACTAAGGAGTATCCTTAACCTATATAGCTAGTGGATATAGATAACACAAGCACACCACACTAGCAACCTAGCACAAGATATAAACATAGCGGAAGACTTAAGCTAGACAAGGCAAGGCAAACTAGATACCTAGAGAACAAGGCAACCAAGATACTAGGCACACTAAGTACTTGAAGGAGCTTGATGTTGTTCACTCGTAGAAGGTCCGCTTGATGAAGTTGTTGGAGGAGGTGTCGGAGGTTCATCTTCACGAGGAATAACTTCACCAATGGGCATGTTCTCCAAAGCTTCCTTCACGGGTCCATCACCTACAATATGAGAAGATGGAGGGTGTCTTGAGACCCGTGAGACTCATCAAATTGCACATCATAAGTTTCTTCAACAAAGCCGGTACAGATGTTGTAAACCCGATAAGCCTTGGCCGAGCCCGAACAGCCGACAAGAATGCCCACATCGGTCCTCTTCTCGAACTTGCCAAGCATTTCCCTCTTCTTGTAGATGTAGCATCTTGCAACCAAACACCTGGAAGTATGCAACATTCGGTCTTCTCCCAACAAGCACTTCATAGGGGGTCTTGTTTAGCAACTAGTGAGGGTAGATCCGGTTGGAGATGTAGCATGCGGTGTTGATAGCCTCCGTCCAAAACTTCTCCGGAGTGTTGTACTCATCAAGCATAGCACGAGTAAGAGTGATAAGGGTCTTGTTCTTCCTCTCAACAACACCATTTTGTTGAGGAGTGTATGTAGCCGAAAACTCATGCTTGATGCCAATCTCATCACAATAGTCTTCAATGATAGAGTTCTTAAACTCCGTCCCATTGTCACTTCGAATCTTCTTGATGTGATGCCCATACTCAACTTGCACTCTTCTAGCAAACTTCTTGAATATCCCAATTGCTTGTGCCTTGTTCTCGAAAAAGAATACCCAAGTATATCTTGAGTCGTCCACTACCACCAAGCAATAGAGATTTCCACCAATACTCACATAAGTTGTAGGCCCGAAGAGATCAATGTGTAAGAGCTCGAGAGGTCGTGAGGTTGACAAGAAATTCTTGGATGGATGAGGTGAAGCCACTTGCTTTTCGGCTTGGCATGCACTACACAATTTGTCCTTCTCAAAGGTGACATCCTTGACTCCTCTCACTAGCTTGTTCTTCATTACATGCTTGAGTTGACCCATACCAATGTGAGCTAGCCTTCGATGCCATAGCCAACCTAGAGCAGATTTAGTGAAGAGACAAGTGCTAGGGGCAACAATGTTAGTCTCAAAATCAACAACATATAGATTATTATGACGAAAGCCCTTGATAGTGAGACCCATAGCATCATTGTGAAGAACAACCCCATTAGCATCAAAGTTACAAGAACAGCCAAGATCACATATTTGAGCAACGGATAGAAGGTTGAAGTTTAGAGACTCAACAAGAAGGACGTTAGAAATTGAGAGGTCATTTGAGATGGCCACCTTACCAAGGCCTCTTACTTTACGCTTCAAGTTGTCTCCAAATGTGACCTTGTCATGATCTTCATCTTCCTCAAAGGTGGTGAATATGGATGAAATCCCGGTCATGTGTTGAGTGCATCCACTATCCAACACCTAATGTTTACCACCAATCTTGGTGTTAACCTTGGAAGTGGCCATCAAACAAAGAGAGGGATTAGTATCATGAGAATCAATTGACATGTTATTTACCTCTTCCTTGCTCTTGATGTAGGCTATGGGAACTCCATTGAGAAAGTCTAAGTCCAAAGCATCCAAGGTGTCAATCATTGCCTTAGTGACTCCATTGTGTCTCCACATGCTCCGATCATATCCCAAGTGTAGGACATGGTTCCCAGGAGGATAGGCTTGAAATATTTCCACTTCATCACATGCATTGAAGTACTCAAGGATGTTATACATTTGGTGCTCATAAGATAAGGCAATCAAGATAGCCTCCTTGAGAGGCATCCTATCAATATCATCATCAATATCATTTAGGACATAGACCTTTCTATGATAGGGGAGGAGAGATAACATCATCCTTATTGCATGCTCATCACTAACCTTCTCCTTCCCTTCAAAAGAATTGATTCTTGCAAACAATATGAGAAGCCTCTTCCAACACTCAAGCCAAGTTTCTTCTCTCTTCTTGTAGAACTCATCATACATGTCAAGGACAAGATAGTGAGCTCCACTGGCAAGACCCGGTTCATACATGTTTTGTAGTAGTCTTCGTAGAAAGGAGGTAAGAGATCTCCATCCGGAGGATATTCCTTGACAGGCTTCGGGTCATCATCACTATCACTTGAATAGTCATCATCACAATAGAAGACGGGAACCCTATCATCTTCTTCTTCCTCCTCATCATCACTTGGGGTCTTGAATGTGTTAGAGAGCATAGAGCGAGCTCTTCTTCTTGTGATGATCTCAATGACTTGCTCAATTGAATATGACTCAAGCTCAAAGCTCTCAAACTCAATGTGATCACCATATTTGTCCTTTGGGAGAGCATCAAGAAACCTTCTAAGACCTTGCCCCTTGGTGACTATCTAAAGCTTGTTCTCATTTATCGTCTTTGATGAGAGAATCCATCCGAAGAGCAAACTCAACAAGATCTTCATTTGGCTTCATGGAGATGTGGTCCAACTCATCACATAGCTTGATATATCCATCCTCTTGATCCCGAGAAAAAGAACCTTCACCAACACGAGATGATGATTGAGCTTGAGGTAGAGATTGAGTTTCAATGTGTTGATTGTCACTTGCATGAGAGATATCCTTGCCTTTCTTGATATCTTCCTCAAGAGAGGAGAGAATAGCAACCACCTCATCATAGGGCATGTTCACAAACTTATCCACTCGAGTAAAAGCAAGAATACCAAACTGTGAGAGTGGTAGAGATCGGATAAGCTTCTTCACAACATGCTTGTGCATAAGAGATGGATAGCCTCTTGACATGAGTTTCCTAGCAAGAACATACAAGCGAGAAGCAAAGTTAGTGATATCCTCATTATCATTCAAAACAAACTCATCATACTCATCACGCACATCATAGTATGAAGTGCCATTAAACACACAATCATAAGGCTCAATTAAGGTAGAGGCGATGGAAGTGTTAGAAACGTCATCATGAGTGGACTCTATTTTCCCACACGCAATCCCGGTCACGACTCAAGGCGGTAAAGCCCTAATAATGAGCACTTGGCTCTGATGCCACTTGTAAGGATCGTGTGACCGAGAGGGGGGGTGAATCGGTGGACTCTAGAATCTATTTCCAAACACTAACACCCAAGCAACTCCTAGCGAGTAGTTCTAATAACAAGGTAGAGCACACTAAGGAGTATCCTTAACCTATATAGCTAGTGGATATAGATAACACAAGCACACCACACTAGCAACCTAGCACAAGATATAAAGATAGCGGAAGACTTAAGCTAGGCAAGGCAAGGCAACTAGATAACTAGAGAACAAGGCAACTAAGATACTAGGCACACTAAGTAGAGTCCTTAGAGCTACTAGATAGGCTATAACAAGTAAGCACACGAGCAAGGCAAACAAGCAAACCTAGTGATCCTAGTAGGTACCAAGGTAAACACACAAGCAAGATAAAGGCACAACTCAAGTACTACAAGCAATCATATAAGGTGCGATAAGTAAATGCAAGTAGTAAAGGAGAAGGGATAGAGAATGCTCATGATGTTTTCCCGTGGTCTCGGAAGGATGGCGCATTCTCCTACTCCACGTTGGGTCACTCCCGTCGGAGTCTCGACCCCGTCCCTCCGCTCGATGGTGATCCCTCCTAGAGCACACTTCACCCTCCGAGTGAAGTCGCCGGCACGTCCCGCCGGGCTCTCTCCCGGGTACTCTTCCGGAGGTAAGGCTCCGCACTTGATGCGTGCCAAAGGGCGCTCGACTAGTGATGCTTCTTTCGCACGGGAAGATCCAAGACCGTGTACAAACTTGTGTCGGCTTCCACAATCTCCTTGGACAGCTCAACACCGACGCCTAACTGGTCTAGGCCTTGCCATAGACCAAGAGTAACAGCCCTAGATTATTCTCTCAAGTTCACACTAGCCTAGAGATCAAAGAATGCAACTTGTTAATCTCTCAAGCACTAGGATCATTCCAAATCCTTCTCAAGTGCTTCGCACTTCTTCCTCTTGGCTTCTTGGCAGCATCTCCCCTCTTTCCTGGGTCCAAGAGCATCTCAAAGAGGTAAACAACCGACTATATATAGACCACTAACCTCAAACTAGCCGTTGTCCAAAAGTGCCCAGTCTGCGAATAGACCGTACCATTGCCCGTATGGTCCAAGTCTCTATTTGACCGTACGGTCCGGTCTTCAGCTGACTGGCATCTAGGGAGTGCTGCGCCGCTTCTTAGAGCAGACCGTACCATACGGTCCCTATGACCGTACCGTTCGGTCTTCATTCTTCTTCAGCCAACAGAAACTTCTCCTTCTCAGTTGCTCTCTGCCTGTAAGACCGTACCGTCCGGTCCTTGACCGTACCGCCTGGTCAATGGTCCAGTCATCAGTCTTCAACTTCCAGAAACTTCAGCTTATCTGTCTGGCAAACTCAATAGAGACCGTACCATACGGTCCCTAGGACCGTACCATACGCTTAATAGTCCGGTCTCCATTTCTTCTCTTCCAGGAACTTCAGCTTTTCTGTCTGGATTCCCACTGTAGACCGTATGGTACGGTCTCCTTGACCGTACCGTCCGGTCTCCTTCGTCTTCGCAGCTTCGATCTTCTTCTTCAAACTTGAACTTCTTGATTCCTTCAATCCTCTTCTGCCACCCTAGCCCCTGAGAGACTCACCATGCATCCAATGATCTCTATAACTAGTGTGCACTAAGAGAACCACCTTGAACCCTCTTGATAGTCCGGTTTTTCCTATGGACTCAAGCTAACATCTAACCAAGCAACACTCGCTTGGATCTAGCATGTCCTTAGCCTTGATCCATATCTTCTCCGCGACTCCATCAAGTCTGTTCTTGTGTCGATGAAGGCAACCAATCATCCTTGACATTAAGTTCATAGAGTGTTGGCGTTCACCACCAACGGACGGAGCTTTCTTCATATGTGACCTATAAGATCTCACAAAGAGTGTTAGTCACATTCATGGTTCTCATCCTATCACCAAAACATTCATACCTTGGGGTTTCCCTAGCTCCAATGGTCATGAAGCTTACACCCACGGTAACAAAAAAATGTAAGTATTAGCTAGCCATGTGAACGAGATCTCATTGTTTGCAGGTAGTGAACTAAGTTAATCTATAGCATTGGAAACAACTTGTGAAGTGATTTAAAGTGGGCCCTTTTCATACCCTTTATTTTCAGCTAACCATGCGCCATCTATGCACATCTAGAGAGTGCCCCATCTCATCCTACATATAAGCACATTTAGGTACAATAATCAAGAAAAGCTATGGGAAGATACATTGCTTTAACTTAGAGACCAGTCTCGTAAAAAAAAAGGAAATTGCAGCATTTTATAAATGATCCTCCAATGTGTTTGTCACTCCAATGCCAAACGCTTTATTAAGGCCCTTTTTGATAAGGCTCTTGCTTATGTCAAGTGATTTTCACTTATCTGAGAAAGTGGCTTTTCTTATTAGCTAAAGCCGAATTGAAAAAGTTTGGCAAAACAGCTTATCAATGACACTGTAAGAAATTTTCAGGGAATTTTATAGTTCAACACTTTGTACCAGCCAACAGAAAGCACTCCTTAACGCTTGACCCAACTTTTCACACGGACACTACAAGAAAACATAGTTTTAGTCACCAAGTTTTAGTGACCATGGAAAATTTTTCTATGTTGGTCACTAAAAGTTGATTAATAGTGACCAAGTTTGGGATTTTTGGTGGATATACGCTTTTAATGACCAACGTTATATATAGTTACCAAGGTTGTGTTGGTTGCTATATAGTTTAGTGACCAGCATATGTAATTATTGGTCACTATATACATATAGTGACAAGGTTTTAGCCACCAAAATGTGACTAAGCTTGTTGGTGACAAGCTAGCTATTGTGACCAACGATAGACATATAGTGACCAAGTACCTTGGTGACTAATAATCATTTTTCTTGTAGTGGGAGCATGCCTAGATTCATATGGGTTATCCTTCAGTGTCTAGCATAGCATTTAAGCAACCATGTAAGCTGATGCTACTGGATCTGCTGATGGTGGAACAAGATTCGGGCAGTTTGTGAAGAAATAATTTTGCCTCAGTCTTATCCCATCAGTAGCTAGCTCTCTATGTACGTATATCTTGAGAAATTATGTAGTGACCAATTTCCACAATTAGTGCACAAGAAGAGAGGAAGTTAATATGGCACTGGGAGGAGGCGGTTGGGAGAGGGATGCATTGGGAATACGAGCTGAAGATCGATCTCACGTGACAACGTCCTATGCTACAAGACAAGTAGAAAAATACTCTATAGGGCTTATAGTTAGAAGACCCATGGAGACCCGTGGCACAAGAACAATTAATATTTCTCCTATATATCTATGAACTGGTCAAGAATTACGGCATAGTAAGGATATTAGCGGAAATTAAGCAAACTTTGAATGAACCTTTTTATTTGCGAGGGAACTTTGAATGAAGTTCATTCTCAAAGGGAATTAATTGTTCTATTTATTTTTGCTGTCCCAAACACGGTCAAAACAGCATTGTTAATAACACGAGTTCCCCTGCCGTTTTTTTCCCATACTTCATGTAAGTTTTCCTAGCCGCCCCCACCCCCACCCCCACCACCCCCCCCCCCCCCCCCCCCCAAAAAAAATTCATATAAGTTTGTATTGGCAGTAACAAATCAAATTGATGTTTCACCCCGAGTTCATTACCTAATCAATGCTTCTAGTTATGACGCTGAAAGATTTATGGCTATTAATTTTTCAGTATTATGTCTATTTACAGCTGGCAAAAACAACATTGATGATCTTCTACCATGTTCTCTATTTGGGAATAATCTAATTCTTTAACATAAGTAACATATCATTCACAGGGATAACAGGCAATGCAGACTCACATAAAAACAAAAGAAGAACAAACAGCTACGTTCGCTAGAACAAACACAAGAACCAAAATGTCGTTGCGTGGACAGTGATACACAGTTACCTTAGGGAGAATGATGAAGTGGTCCTCTGACGAAGTGACTCTGCTTGCTGGCTTTCTGTTGACCATAAATATTTTAGTCCTGTAATTTAACTCAACAGCATAGTAGTCATCTTGACCAAAACAAGAGAACAACTGAACTCATCAAACAGGTGTGAACTTATGTCATACTGAAACTGTTTTCCGTCAACCTCAAGAAGCGATCAAATATATCACCTCTAATCAAGATATAATTTAGTGGCATGCTGCAATGATTACTGGAACTGATAACAAAGTGTCCTCAAAGATCAGACATTCCAACTGGCAAATGCACAGAAACAAAAGTTCAAAGCCACATACAAGATGGGCCAAAAATTGAAGTAGCATGTAAATACATGTGAATATGTACACTCTCCTGTGAAGTCCATAAAACAAGAACATTCCTCATACCAAATTATGATATACACTAATCCAAATACCAAAATCATAGTTCGGAAATTCTTAGGACTAAGATAATATCATTCATCGCCTGTTTTAGCTAGAATTTACTCAGATTTACAAGCTTATGCAATTGCAGATGCAACTGTGTTATGTCAAAAGGCAATGCTACATCTTTTGATATTCTCAGCTGTCAATTTTATGGACAATATAAAAAAGACACAAATAAAAGTGGTACGAAAATGTGTGGACTATGGACTGCCATACCTTGTTAACTTAATTCTGAAGAAAGGAATATACCCAAAGCTAAATATTTGTGCATAGAGTAAAACGTGCTTTATACCTAAAGGAATGGTACTTGGAGAGATTCTTAATAACTTATTAGACACTAATGCACCTTCTAAGGCAACATTCATAATTAGGCTAACATGAATACATAGCAGAGCTCACAAGCAAATTCCAACAAACCGAACTGCAAGTACTGCGTTAATGAACACTTAAAACAAAAAAAAACTCGACCTGCCGGGGGTAAGACCGCCCCCGACGGCATTTGCTTAAGGAGAAGAGCCTCTCACGCAGGCCGAGAAAACCCCCGAACCCCTTCCCCGATCCTACACAGGGACTCAGCTGGCCGTTGTGAGCTTCGGCGCGAGTCTTTACCATGTGCTTTGACCCGGGGAAGGCGAGGGGATTTTTTTTTGTGTGCACTGCAGATACTTTGCTACAGTGCACGCGCGACACTGTAGCAAGCTACAGTGTCGCGCTGGTGCCGCCGCTCGAACCCGCGACCGACAGGAGCAAATGCTCCCGGAGCCTCACGCTCTGGCCAGTCGGGTCAACAAGCTTTGGCAATGAACACTTAAACACATTGATGGAGTGAACTGTCTCTTATTAACTCAGCCCATCTGAAATCACAGTTAAAAGACACAACAAGCAGCTTATATTTTGCGGCTCATCTTCCTTTCAAATGCTTCTGCTAGCGCAGAAGGGCAAGTTCTCTTGAGGTCCTTATAACCTGAAGTTTTCACCAGTGCATCCATCACATTAGAACTTGTGATAAAATCAATGCACATATCCTTAAGCCCTTCACAGTCATACTGATAAGCTAAAGCCAATGTGCTTGATACGGTCTCCACATCAAGATTCTCACAAAGGATGCTTTGACATACAAACTTGAGCCTGTCCATGGCGTATCTGTCAGCTGCCACAAGTAAATGCTGGACCAATTTGCATTTAGCATCTATATCATCGTCCATCTCAGGCAGCAAATCAGTATAGATGAAATGCATCATCGCCCTAAAAACAGCAGGTTGCATGTCCTCAATGGTAATGTGGTCCAACTTGGCCTCTCGCATCGCCCCGAAGAGCTCGGCTTTGAAAACAGGTGACCGTGCAGCAAGCACGATCCTGTGCCCTGTAAATTTCTCGCCCCCAACATTAAAGGTAACGTCCGCCCCCTCTTTCGAGTCCAACAACACACCAAAATGCTCCGCAATGTTGGACAACGGGACCTCCATCTGGTTCGTTGATCTTGTTGTCGATACCTGTGGCTTTTTCCTTACAGTGACAATGCATTGAATGGTTAGGTGATCATCCTTCAGGTATGGGGACGCCTCGAACTGACTTCGTTGCATGAATAAGTCAGTCTGTGGAGCAAATCTAGTAAGATCGTCGGAGTTAAACATCCTTAGTTCCGTCTTGTCCACAGAAGTTGACAAACCGGTGGCCTGATCGACTAGCATTAGGTCGCAAGAAGCTCGCACCTTGGTATCCTTGTCCAACAGCTCAAGATAAACTGAGATGTAGTTTATGCTAGAGTCAGCGAATCCGTCGGGGTAGAAGCGGATGGCCCAGTCATGCCCACCAACGGAAAAGGTGCCGGACCTGATGAGTTCTCCGATGCCTATGCCTCTGTGCTGGCTGTAATCAAAGATCTCGAAGACATGCTTGCCTTTCTCCGTCTCTGCTGTGCAGGTAGATATCGTCGTCGGTGTTGGCATGTCCGGAGGCATCAGAGATGACGAGCACGCCCGGAAAGAAAATAATCCGCGCAACGAAGGCGGGAATCGAGTGCCCTAGTAGAATACCAGAAAGAAGAGAGTCAAAATCGAACCGAAGGAGTTGGGAAAAGGGCGAGGTGGGGCGAGGCAAACCTTCTGAAAGGCGGGAGAAAGCGGCGACGCAACGGCGGCGGCGGTAGCGATGGCGGCGCCGGAGGGGATAAACCAGGAGTCGAAAGACGCAGGAGCGCTGAGCATATAAAGGGCCGAAAGGCAATCAAAGCCCAGCTGAAGGCCCAATAAGAAAACATTAGTCAAGAAAATAAATAAAAAGGAAGAGTCGTCCACACAACTAAACGGAACTCTTTACTTACTACTACATATTAAGTCTCAAGTGGGTCGTCGGCACAAATTTTCAGCCGGATTTTTCAGTTTCAGACCTCAGCCGTTTTGATTTCAAGTCGATTTCATATTATTTTCGGAGTCCTGGTTTGAATTTGAGTTGAAAACGGAATCGTACCAATCTGAGGTTCCGCTTCCACTTCTGCCATTGAGAGGGACATGGGAGCTCAGAGCCGAAGCGATTTTTCTGCCAACTCTCTCTATCCTTCGTCCAGTCTGTTGTTCCGCCGCCACTTCCGCCATTAACTGACCTGGGAGCTCGAGGACGAAGCGAACCGATGAAGAAGATAGAACTGGACTAGCGAAACGCTATCTGGCTCTGGGCCGACCATGGGCTGTTGTATGTTGGACTATGGGCTGTACATGTGGCCTATACAGGCCGCTGGCTATACGTGAGAGGACGTAGTACCAACAGTACGCAGGGACCAGCTGCCAGTATGCGACATCAGCTCTTTCTCTAAGCCTTTTTTTTTTTTACTACGAAGGCTATTATTACGTACAAATACAAGTGCAACTGCTCTAAACAAGTTATACTTAAATAAAAACGCCAGGATGCTTCGTTGTTCGTTTGTTTCACGCCTCACTTTAGTTTTAATTGATACGATTCTTCTCTTAACTCATGATTTTTTGGGTTCGCGGTTTCATAGTCATGAGATTGATTAGTGAAGTGCCAGATTGGTGTCCAAGTGAACGATAGCAAAGTTGATTTCAGTACGTCTGACGTTACAAGCTAACTCCATAACTTTACACCATTCTCAATGCACACTTTCATTTCATTGTTTCTGAGACTAAATTTATCTCAGTAATATTAATTTGTGATATTTCTCCTGAAACCCGTTGCATCGCACGGGCAATTTGCTAGTAAACATTAACAAACTAACACAGCAACCCAAAAAAAAAACGTTTTTTTATTTGTTGATGAAAGTTATATATAAAAAGAGATGAACCTTCCACCATGATGGTTCTAGAAAAAAGATAAAAAGTCTAGAAATTCTCACAATAAAGCAAAACATCCGTGGCATATCCGTCTAGGATGGTGATTCTAGATGGTGGAATTTGCGGCTCTTTCAAGGTTTATTGTCTCCCATCAATGGAGTTGGCGTTGTTTGGGTGGCTCTTTTGGTAATCTAGGGATGTAACGTGCTTTAATATGAATGGAATTCCCTTTTCGCAAAAAAAATAAAAATAAAGCAAAACATCCCATCGTCAATCACCTCATGATATAATCTGATAGAACAAATCCAACCCTTAAACCTCCGCACATGATTAACCCTCTTCATCAATGCTACCCTGATGCACCACGTCAACAAGCCGTCTCTCCTCTGATTTTATTTCTCACAATCTGTCGTGCAGCCCCGTACGCGGCATGTGCATGCTGGCGTCAAGGAGCAGCAACAAGCCAAGAAGGAAAAGAATCCTCGCTCTGGAGATGAACTGCAGGTCACCCGACTGATGCCACCGACGACGGCGCCGCCGTTCCTGAACCTGAACCAGTCCATGTCTGTGGCCGAGCGCGCAGCGAGGCTTTCCTCCTTTGATGGTGCGCCGCCGTCATCTGTCCAAGATTCAATCCGGCCAGCAGTAATAGATTATGAATGTTTTCCAATCTCGGCATGTCACGTGGCTACAGCATCTAATCCGGCAAGAATCCCCATTATATGTTTCTTAATCTGTCAGGCACTTCGCTGACTCTGATAGATGTTCATCCTGCAAGAAGCAGCATCAGCATGTGTGTTTTTGTTTTCAGGGAATATGGGTTTTTTGTTTCTACTGTCTTAATACTCTGTGTTAATCATCTATCAATAGGTAACAGGCGAAATAACTAATATGTTGTTTTTAGAGCTACGGAGTAACATGCAGAGGTGTATGCTGTTGAGTGAATGACCGTGGCCCTTGCTGGTGTCACGGACCACAGATGTTGGAACTTTAATCAATGAAGCGACTAGAACAACCAGGTATGTGGTATTTTTATTTTTCAGCAATCCAAGGAACATTTGATCATTTGATTATTGCAGCGATTTATACATCTCTGCCAAAAGTATCTTCCAGCATACAGACATCAGTTGTACAGTAAATAAGACGATTCTGATTACATTTTAACTGACAATGTAAATTTGTATATCTCAAGTAAAAGGTTAGAGAAACTCAATAGTCTCAGGAATAGGAACCCCTTCTTTCTGAGAACTGATATATCAATATGTTTCAATTACGAAACAGGTAATGATACGGAAATTCAAAGGTCACAATTATGTTACATTCAAAAGGTAATCAATGACAACACTGTATCCTACTACATTTACAAGTCTAGCAGGGTAAGCAATGTGCCCAGTTGATAGTCAAGTTTGAGGCGGTGATGAATATAGTTCCCTTTCTCGGTTTGTTGCTTTGCTCACCTTGAATAAAATTCTTTGAACTCCAAGTCACTGTTTATCGTATAAATGGAGGGTGAGGTCCTCCATTTTTGAAAAACATAACTAATTCGTGTTGTTTATTCTCTCTAGACGCATGCTCCCCTTACAATAATCATGGTCCTTAGAACAAAGGGTTCATTAGAGTGCATGGTTACCGTTGCCTGTACATGTCATGTTATAACATGAGTCTTATGGCACGCCAAATTCACTCTTCCTAGCTATTGAAACTTATATTAAAATGGGATCCTAACTTTTTGTTACTAGGTCTAATACATCTTGTAGTATTCTACATAGTTATAGAGTTTTGAATCTCTCCACCAATTATAATTGTTTCAGAATTTTCTTAGAAAAAGAACGAATGCAATATGATCGATTTGATCACAAAATTGGAGACATGTTATTGCATTACTCAGTACAAATTAATACAACTGTTACATATTATCTACATTGTCCGATTTGTAAACAATTCAAATCAACTTGCAAAGAGATATTGACCTTCCAATCATATAGAAGAACAGTGGCTAGCCCATGCATTTGCACGGGCACATTGGCTAGTTATTTGTAAAATTAAAGTGGCATGTAAGAATGACTGTGAATATTTACACAACCCTGTGACGTCCGTAAAACAAGAACATGCCTGTACCAAAATATACACTAATCCAAATACCAAAATCACAGTTTGGAACATTTTAGGATTAAGATAATATAATTCATCCCCTGGTTTGGAAAGAATTTACTCAGCTCTATAAATTCATGCAATTGAAAGATGCAACTGTGTTGTGAAAAGGCAATGTTAAACTATTCAATCTTCAAGCTGTCAGTTTCATCGAAGATATCAAAGACAAATAAAAATGGTACAAAAGTATATGGACTCTGTACTGCCTTACCTGTCAACTTAATGCTGAAGAAACAGCTCGTAAGCTTTGTGCATAGAGTAAAACGAGTTTATGTCTCCGCTGGACTGGTACTTAGTGATATTCCTTTTATTTTAGGGCGAACAGCAGGGGAACCCCCACTCATTTTTCGAGGCGAACAGCATGGTAATTAGTGACATTCTGAATAACTTATTAGACACTAATGCATTTAATTTGTAAGCCAACATTCGTAATTAGGCTAACATGAACATATACAGCAGAGCTCACAAGCAATTTTCAACAAACTGAACTGTAAGTACTGCATTAGTAAACAGAGTGATGAGTCAACTCTTGGTCATTAACTCAGCCCATCAGAAATCAAAACCAAATAAAACACAGCATCTTATCTTTTGCGGCTCATGGTCTTCTCAAATGCATCTGCTAGCGCAAAAGGGCAGGTTGTCTTGAGGTTCTCATAACCTGTGGTTTCCACCAGCTCATCCATCACGTTAGAACTTGTGATAAAATCAATGCACATATCCTTTAGCCTTTCGCAGTTATGCTGATAAGCTAAAGCCAATGTACTTGATACGGTCACCACGTCGAGATTCTTGCAAAGGATGCTTTGACATAGTAACTTGAGCCTGTCCATAGCGTATCTGTCAGCGGCCACGAGTAAATGCCTGATCATATCACAGTGAGCATCCGTTTCAGGCAACGAGTCCGTATAGATGAAATGCAGCAGCGCCCTAAAGACAGCAGGTTGCATATCCTCAATGGTTATACGGTCCGATCTAGCCTCTCGCATCGGCCCATAGAGCTCTGCCTTGAAAACAGGTGACCGCGCAGCGAGCACAATCCTGTGTGCCATGAAACTCGGACCTCCAACGCTGAAAGAGACATCTGCTCCCTCCTTTGCATCTAACAAGCTACCAAAGTGGTCGGCAATGTCTGATGGCGGGGCCTAGATTTGGTTCACTGGTTGGGTCTTCGATACATGCGGTTTCTTCCTTACTGTGACGGAACAGTGAATGGTGAGGCAATTGTGCTTGAGGTATGGGGACGCCTCAAACTGTCTACGGTTCATGAACTGTGCAGACTGTGGAGCATATCTAGTCTGATCACAGGAGTTGAATGTCCGTAGTTCCGTCTTGCTCACAAATGTCGACACGCCGGTGGCCTGGTCGACTAGCATTATGTCGCAAGATGCTCGCACCTTGGTGTCCTTATCCAGTAGCTCAAGATAAACTGAGATGTAGTCCTTGCGAGAGTCTGTCAACCCGTCGGGGTAGAAGCGGATGGCCCAGTCATGCCCACCAACGGAAAAGATGCCGGACCTGATGAACTCTCCGACGCCCATCCCCCTGTGCTGGCTGTAATCAAAGATCTGGAAGACATGCTTGCCTTCCTCCGTCTCCGCTTTGCACGTCGACATCGTCGTTGGCGTTGGCATGTCGAGATGCATCGGAGACAGTGAGAATGGCCGGAGTGAAAAGAATCGGCGCAACGGCGGCGGCAATCGAGTGCCCTAGAATATCTGAAAGAAAAGAGTGTCAGAATCGAACAGAGGGAGAGGGGATAGGGCCAGGTGCGGCGAGACAAACCTTCTGAATGGCCGGAGAAAGCGGCGGCGGCGGCGCCGGGGGGAGACCAGGAGCGGCACGCTAGACGGCACGAGGGGCTTATAAAGGGCCGAAAGGCACTTAAGCCCAGCCAAAGGCCCAATAAGAAAACATGGGGAATGTACGAAAGTTGTCTTAGAATTTAGAAATCAAGAAAAGAAACAAAAAAGAAGAGTCGTCACCATATTTTTGTTTTTACGCTAAGCAACAACCCCAAAAATCGTTTGTTTTGTTGTTGATGAAAGTTGACAAAATAGACACTATTACGGTCATAAAAAATGTTCGTAAAAAGAATAGCACTATTTCTCAATCGAATGACAGGCTTGATTACGCTGAAACCCCATGCCTTTATGTGAACTCCATTTCAATTGGTATCAGTTATAAAAAGAAAAGGAAAATTGAACTTCAATTCAGGAGAATTTCCCTTTAGGATGTTACTACCAAAGTCAATGCCAAAAGGAAATGAATCTCTATATTCAGAGATGCTGCTAAACGTCTGCACTAGACAGAAATAAAATAGAAAAACATACCCGGTCACCAAAGCAGCAAACCCAGACAAAATAGCATTCAGAACAAATTCCATATGATTCCATTTGTCTACAATGCAAGTACTATGCTTACTCAGAGGTAGAGCACAAGGGACAATACTGCTTGACTAACCTCAACTGTGATGTCTTTACACTTGTTATCTTAAAAAAACATCCTCATATAAGAAAATCAATGTCAAACTTGGTTTTCCAACTTTCATAAAGTGGACAAAATAAGCAAATTAATGGATGACTGAAAAGGTGCTCAACACAAGCAGACAAGAAAAAAATTGTTTACAGAGTCGAGCTTTCACAAGCAAATACTATAAACTTTCTCGCAATCATAAACATACTACATGCCAGAAATTTCTAAGGTGGGCTAGGGTCCTTCCATCTCATCATCATCCTCCACCAAAAATTGGAACGAAGGGCCCAATAGCCTGCTCAATAGCTCTTGGTTCAACCCAATACCTGGACCAGTAACTTCCCGCCATAATCTTGCTTCAAAATTGCGCCATTTGGATCGGCTGCCTGACAGTTTAGAGCAGCTGCTTTGACCAGGACCCGGGCAGTACTTGAGAACCAGATCATTCACAGAAGCAGCTGCCCCAAACTCTGATGACAGTGGAGTCCCCAATATTTGGACATGCGTCACACTGCAGAAAAAATGACATCATCCATCAGTGCAAATGGAAGACACACATGTAATCAGAAACAGAGCCTGCAATGCCATAAAACTGCTGGGACAGGGTCACAGTTCATCACCGAATGAGAAAGGACCAGGCACTCACCATATGTAGTACAGATTATCAGCCTGCTGTTTCTGAACCCTACCAAGAAGCTCAACCTTCACAACTCCTCCAATGCAAAGAACTGAGCGTGGTAGCTTGAAAGATTGCAACTTATTCTCCTAGAACAGAACAAAAAAACATTTTACTTTAAACATTTTACACAACACGGCAGCAAATCTTGACCAAACTTTATCTGCCATATCAAAGAGCTTAAAAAAACAACCACCGCAAAGATAGTTTTACCATGCCAAACTGAAAGATGTTCTAGCTCTAGATTAACTCTACAGACTGTTCCCAGATGTACTGTATGAATAAATTCATGCTTGTGAGGAAAAATAATGCAAATAAAAAAGAAGATATATTAAGAGGACCTGCAACATTGGGAATTCCGGTGATGTGTATGTCCAGATATAGTTGCTGTCGGCAGTCAGCTTCCCTTCATTTTCATCAGTTACGAGATCTTTAGGTTGCAGAGGCATTTTTGGATACCCCAATCTGAAGCGAACATACTGTGCTGAAAATATTGGGTGGCCATCCTGGAAAAATGCTGCACCACAAGAAAATATTAGCTTTTGGTGACTAAGCTTTTGTTATAAACAAAAGGAAATAACATAATCACATACACACAAACCTCTGAATGGCTGTACCCTGATTTCATTAATGAGGCACAGGTCTGAGCAAAGACTGTATATAAGATATTCAGGGACGGCAGGATCCGCATGGCCTCCACTGGACCAATACGATGGCTCAAAGTTCATCAAGTCCACAACCTCCCATGGATCCAGTGTGTTCTCTATGCTCTCTTCCGGAAAATTGTCAGTGCTGGATGCCCCTACACACCCGGCGATGCAGTTTCTGTTGGTGCGAGGGGAGAGAAGAGTGTGTGTAAGCTGTGTGTAGACCATGTGGTCTCTTTCGTGGTTCTCCCACGCAGCAGCAGTAGCAGCACTTGATTCAGCAACTTCGCCATTGTTACTGCTATAACTGGCAGTTACTTGCTCAATGCGGGTGAAGTTGGCGACATCAGGACAAATTCGCAGGCATTGTATTTTGCTGAAGTGAGTCGCCAAGACTGGAATGACAGGTAGTTGGAAATCAAATTATTATTCCAATTCTCGCGGGGCGGATGATGGTAAATTAATCAACTAATGAGAGATTACAAATAAACGGGATTGCAAACAAGAAAAGCAAGACAGATACGGCAGAGTGAATTGAACAGAGTGAATATACATCTAGATCCAGGCATCTCCAGGAGAAAAGGGGACATAAATAAGAAAAAAATTCTAGGGTGGAGGAGAAGAGGGGAGACCGATAGTGCGCCATGACCGGGAGACGGCGGAGGCGCGGGCGATGTCGGCGGGGTCGCGGAGCAGCGCGAAGACGACGGCGGAGGTGTCCGGCCCCAGCCACTCCAGGAAGTCCACGCCCGGAGAAGCGGGCTCTTTCTCTCCCACCAATCCCATGTAGGTTGAGTGGAATCGGGTCGAATTGCTGGCTACGGACTGGAGCGATTTGGCGACATGGATCTCTAGATCTCTCTCTTCCGTCTTGGGGAGGAGGATAAAGAACAAGAGGGGATCCTGCCTTCGGGTTTCTTGAGTAAAGCGTTACCTCGCCGCAGGCCAAAAAAAGATAGATTCTAGAAGTTGGGCCCAAAAGACCCAAAAAACCTGTTTGAGTGGGAGCTGCAAACAGTGGGGCAGCATCAATGATATGTTGAACCAATGAATCCAGGATATATACAGGAGGTACATTTTAATTTTGGATTTACTCATCCTCAATCATCGGATTTACTTTTTGTCAATTGACTGAAAATGATGAATATTTCAATCGTCCGATGAGGTTACGGTTAGGGATTGTTAGTGTTTCAGGTGTTGAGGGGACTCCATGGCCACCAGACTTAGCAGAGGAGGTTGGGGTGAGGCAGGCGGAACCGGCGGTGGCGGCGGGAAAAATGGTGAAGGTAGCATGGGTGCCGCCACACAGGCGGCAAGAGATTTGGCTGTTGGGCCAAGGTTGGGGCGGGGCAGCTCGACGGAGATGGGTTGCGTGGCGATGGAAGCAACAGCGGACCCGACGACAGGGGAGTTGCCGGGGACGGCCGGAGGAGGGCGGTGTGCTCTGTTTCCGCGAGAGAGAGAGAGAGAGAGAGAGAGAGAGAGAGAGAGAGAGAGAGAGAGAGAGAGAGAGATTGAAGACGAGGTAACAGCGCCCATGCGATGTGGATCATCAATTGATGTGAAAATGGATGGTTGCTATCGTAGTCCGAACGGTAGAGCGTTTTCAATCTACAGACCATTATAATTTTATATGTATATACAAGGTATTAAACTGGACCCATAGTTATTTCTAACAAACCAATAGGATCCATATTTTTTTTTTTGGAGCATCACAGGAACCATATAATTAGCCCATGTTGTTTGTATCTTCCTAGTAGAGTAGCCCATCAAGGCCCAAAGAATTGTGCTGCAGTCCACTCTCTATGATAAATCTACTATTTATTTATAAGTGCAACCAACTAACACCCATTAACTTCTAACTCTCTGCAACCACAGCGAGCCACGTCACCTTTTTTATTTAGACCGTCGGATCTCAGCATCCTTCTCATCGTGTCCGTTGTTTTCCTTCGTCTTCTCCCTTCCGCAGCATTCTTCTGAGAACCGAAACTGCCCCACCTTCAGGAGCCGAAACTGCCACTACAGATTGAAACTTCCACGATACTCTCGGCAATCAATTGTTTACGTTTCTCCTTCTCCACCCTCCTTCGCCTTCCTCCTCTTCTGCCCACCTTCAATTCTCAGTGTCCACTCCATGGCAGTGCTCGCGATGGAAGAGTATCGCACTCCTCTTCTTGCTCAAGGCAATCCCAAATCCAACTGTAGATCATAGAGCCATCAATCGAGAGCCTCCTCGCCTGCGCACGCCTCGCCTCCATCTACCGCCGCCTGTTCTGGCCCGCTCCCGCGAGCCGCCGGCTCGCATCTTCCTCCGCCTCCGTTGCTGATGGGCCTCGCCTTCTCCAGCAGCTTCTGTAGCTTCAGTCCCCCGCAGCTTCTGTAGCTTCAGTCTCCACCGTCAAGGAGAATTGAGTCCCATGACTCCCATCACTGTGGTCTCTGGAGGATTGCATCTGTGCTACCTGTACCAGTTAGTTTGATCGTCATGATCTTTCTGAAATGAGTGTTGATTTTTCTTTTTTACTCTCTGCAGACTATTGGTTTTGTCAGGGCGGACTTTTGATTCATCACATTTGAAATGATATGCATAGTAGAGGCCATTTGTGCAGATCGAGCTCTGTCATGTGATCTAACAAGGAATTATTTGAACCGCTCCTCATCTCATCCAGACCTTCCAGGATTGCAGCAAGGTCCATCAGGCACTTCATATTGCCAATTGCATTATTTTGCCCCTTAATCAGTTCAATGAAGACAATTTTCCATGACCAATTACCTGCCATTTGAGTGGTTGATATATATATATATATACTGTGGTCTCTGGAGGATTGCATCTGTGCTACCTGTACCAGTTAGTTTGATCGTCATGAGCTTTCTGAAATGAGTGTTGATTTTTCTTTTTTACTCTCTACAGACTATTGGGTTTGTCAGGGCGCACTTTTGATTCATCACATTTGAAATGATATGCATATTAGAGGCCATTTGTGCAGATCGAGCTCTGTCATGTGATCTAACAAGGAATTATTTGAACCGCTCCTCATCTCATCCAGACCTTCCAGGATTGCAGCAAGGTCCATCAGGCACTTCATATTGCCAATTGCATTATTTTGCCCCTTAATCAGTTCAATGAAGACAATTTTCCATGACCAATTACCTGCCATTTGAGTGGTTGATATATATATATATATGGATATGAATCAGTGAGATATGCAGCTATTATGCGTTACAAATGAGATATGATACATTGCTTTCAGTGAATGTGTCATAAACAAACTTTGCAAGGTTTTTTGACTGTCCTATCTTTTAGCTGCAGAGAGTTCCATGTTTGAACTAGAGTTACTTTTTCACATTATAGTAGTGTCCTGTATACCATAAGCTTACATAGTACTCCCAAGTTCATTACATTGAACTAGAGTAACAATTATTTTGTTTGTGTATACAGGTCAGCATTCCCAAGCTCATTACACTTTACATGGTCTGTTCTGTGTTTTGTTTCAGTTGAGTTTGGGTATATATTCGCCCATAGGAGGCAGGACATGAGCAGTACTTAAAGATTGCCCAGATCAGTAATTTATAATAAAACTTATATACATATGAAGTTTTCAGCTGAGATAGATTTTTCCATCTTTTCTAAATCTTGATGTATTTCACAATTGTGATTATATGTAGTCAGGCCTTCTCGCAAATCTGAATTGAAAACAATTCTTTGGTGCCCAGCATTCAGACCTTGCTTAAGATCACCCAGTTAACCTCTATATGTACTTCCTATTTCTAATTCTCAATGCTACTGGTAGTATATCACATGTTCTAGATGTATGTCACTGCACTAATTGGTTACTGTACTAGCCAAAAGTGCAGTAGCATTTATGCGAGTGCAGGCATGAAACATATAACGGTGAATGACAGCTGAATTGCTCCATGTTCAGCTGTCATATCTGATTTGATTTCTCTATTTTTCATGCTTATATTCCTTCTATTGATTCAATTGAGAGCAAGAAGACAGCCAGAATACTCTTTTCGTGTAACAATCCTTTATGCATCAGATGAACAATTGTTCTTAAATGATTAATTTTGATTTTTTAAGCTGTGTTGCTACATGATACCCCGCGCGTTGCTGTGGGAGTTTTAAAAATGCCTATTATAAGAGGATATATATCCTTAAACATATTAGTTTGATGATAGAGATAATTGAAGATCAGTTCATACAGTTGAATGATATCTTAAGGTAACATGCAAAGTCTGTCGAGTGATAGTAAAATTAGTGATTGAAAAGGTACATAAATCCCAAGCGATATGGAATTTGATAGCATGGCAGCAAACATATCTTTATGAAATAAATTGATTACTTTGTAGTCCGGACTCTTCATGAAACATTCGCATGATTAAAAGAAAAAACCCTACTGAATCATTCAAAGTTTGTACTATTTCAGTCATTCATATGATGGGAAAATATACACAGATACAAAATTTAGAGCATTGTTAGATGAGAACGTATCTGGTGGAAACCAACCTCTCCATGCAAACTATGGAAACTTTAATCTGAGCCACACGATGTTGGTCCAAAGGGGCGCTCAAGGGAGGTGGGAGGGGTGATTTGCAAAGCGACTTTGCAAATCGCCCCTTCCACCTCCCCTGAGCTTGTAAATCACCCCTACCACCTCTATTCAGCATCAGATGATATGTTCCCTTGTTAGATAGTTTGTAGGAATGCTACAGAGTAGAGACCGATTCGTTGAGAATTAATGCCGTCAATCTCATCAGTCTCTCTTGATTACATCACGGAGGGAGTTAGTGCCGTCAATGGCATTAGTCTCTTGATTACATCATGGAGGGAGTTACTGGCGCAGAGGTAAATATCCATGGTAGCGGGAGTTTCTCCATCCTCTCTTATTTTGATCAATTACTTCTTAATACTAAGATACGCAGCTCCCTTGTGTATTCTAGAGAAGTAAAGAATAGAGAAGGAATAATCGTGGCTTCAAGATGTGCACGGGAGACTGGACGGATGTGATGCTTAATTTGTAGATTGCGATCTGCCAGCTGAAATTTTTCACATGATAGCTAATAAATTACGAACATGCACATAAAACTTTAGCTGGTAAAAGAGTACATCATCTTGAATATGTACATAAACATAAAGGAAAGATCAGCTTTGAAAAAAGAAAATATTTACAACTTTGTCTAATAAATATGTTAGACACGAATGTGGTTCTTAATAGGGAAGAAAGAGATCTGAATGAGAGTGAAAGGAGAGCTAACATGTACTGGAGGATGAACAGGACTACTACTAAATTCATTCTCTTGGTTTTAAGAAGAAATTGTTCATGCTCCCATTAAGCGAATCATTTCTTATTCCTGTCAGCTTGCACAGATAATGTTAAGAGAAAATTGTTCTTGCTTTTGAATCTGAAGAATAAGGATAATTAATTTCAGATTCATACCAATCTGTATGGAAAGAGATGATGTCTAAATGACTGAAGAAATACGAACAACAAAAATAAGAAGAAATAAGAAGAGTAATTTGGAGTGTGAAGCGGAGCTAGCATAAGCAAGTGACTACCAGCGAAGGATGTTATGGCAGGCTGCAAAAATTTCGGTTGATGATAGCACAACATCTGCCTGTAAGAAATAGAAGAGCGGTGCGAACTGGAGACATTGTATATACAGAAGAAGATATTTATAGGGTACCAAACTGAAGGACATAGCAAGAGGACAGTTAGTGGGAAGGGAGTTACAAGAGCAACATTTGGAATTGATGATGCACTAACA
The DNA here is from genome assembly GCA_012490785.1 of Eragrostis nindensis. Taxonomy (NCBI): domain Eukaryota; kingdom Viridiplantae; phylum Streptophyta; class Magnoliopsida; order Poales; family Poaceae; genus Eragrostis; species Eragrostis nindensis. The sequence continues at coordinate 27,493 of JAAXCT010001247.1, forward strand.
TGGTGTGTTGCGCCGGCAGGTCGAGTTTTTGAGAACCTGAACGCCACAGTTGTGTATGATTACTGACGGCACTCCTACTTTATTTTAAATGTGTAGTACGAATTCATGTCTGCCAGACTTATGGGTCTGAACTTTTGACTGTAATTAAAAAAAAAAGAACTTCGTTAAATCAGGCCAAGTTCTCATTTTACCGTAAAAGAAGGAAGAAAATTGTGAGATTTTACGGTTTCGCGAAATAATTGTAGGTCGTCCATGTAAAGTAGATCGGCGATCTTTTACCTTCGAGGGGGCAATAGATCATCCATAATTGTAGGGAAAATTGTTTCCAGAGTTGTTAAGATTTTGCAATGGGAATTGATGCACAAACGACCGGGATGTAAGACCCCTTATTTCTTGTACTGTATATAGCTGAGGCCCGCCGTGTCAGACTGATCAACTTCTATGTGTCTGCATGTGTGCGCAGGTGATTTTTTTGCTTCACGCCGTGATCTGCTGGCCATGGTCGAGCTGCTGACCGAGAACAGCTTGTCGTACACGGTAGAAGTAAACTGCAGTCGGATTCTTTTGCAATGGACAAGCCATACCATGTCAGTTGTGGTGACGCGGTTTATTTCCATTTTATGGTGAAAAAAAAACATTTTAGAAACTTGACTGTGACATGTGAAACGTAGTCTCTTTCATTAGCTGAGCATTAGGAGTTACTTGTGACAGGCATGGAGTTCTCGACCTTCTGCACCCCTGACCGACTAATTAAGCTGAGAAAGGTGGGCCTGTCCCCTAATTAACCCCATCTTTCAGCTGATTCAGGAAGAATGATGCGTGTCTACGATTCAACAACGGTGTTCTCATGTTGCGAGGTCAGGAGTGCGAAGATCCCAGATGTGGCCGGCGTGGTCAAAAGAGATGTTCTGCTGTGCCGATCGACCGGCCATCTGGCACGTTAGCACTGCCTCGACAGGGTCTTATGAGAGCCAGGGAGTCCGTGTATTTCCACCACGGCTGGTACCGCATCGAGCTCCTACCATTCCTGGGTTTCGGTACAAACATGTGGTGCAGCTCGGTCTGACCGTTGGATGAGATTTTTTTCTACCGGCCACATAATGCCTTGAAGCATCAGTACCTCTCAGTCCCGGTGCCTCCTAATTCCATACTGGATACGTCGTGAGAATAGGGAATAGTTTTGTCAAAATTTGGAGCTAGACATGTTTCAGTCCGGCGGTCGGTAGTTCCAGATAAGTAGCAAGGCATATATAAAGTTTGTGAGGGTATATGCACTATTATCACAATGCACGTGCCCACCCCTGCTTTTTTTTTGAAAAAAAACTATACATTTATTGGCCTCAAATCTTACCAATACAAAAAGGGAACAATCAAAACTGCAATGAGACTCTAAGAGTACTAATTATGACCGAGGGTTCTTCATCTAGAATAGAATAGAATGTTCTATACACTAGAACCTACAGAACATTTTTTTTAGAGTTCCCCTACAGAACATTTTCTTGGTCTTATTAGAGGAAAATGTACACCATATTTTATTTTTTTAAAAATATTCCCTTAACTTGGTCATTAGGGAGACTCTCTCTCTCTCTCTCTCTCTCTCTCTCTCTCTCTCTCTCCAGGTTAGCACTAACCGAAGTGTAAAACTCGTTCCTGCTTTTCCGATTCATATACCACATGGAAACAAATGGCACCTTATTTAATTTTCTACCAACTATGATCAGGCCCGGCCCTGAGGGGGGGCTAGCGGGGCGGCCGCCCTGGGCCCCCAACTCGAAGGGGCCCCTCTCCCCGGCATGCATGCATGGACTAGTAGCAATTCCACCCAGCCAGAGCAGCTGCAGCGCACAAAGTACAGCCAGCTGCGTTGCCTGCGCATACGTATGTTACTCTGGACTCTGTTTGCCAGCATCGCCATTCGCTTAACACCCACGCTGTCTTTGCCTGCACCGCGCACGGCGCAGACAATCGCAAGTGCCGGCCACTGCGTTAGCACTGCTGCAATTTAGGCGAGGTACCGTCACCGTGTGTTGATGTCACGCCGAGAGGCTGAGATGGGCTTTTATTTTGTATATTGTTTAATTATCCTCATCAGATGATCCTGTCCTAAAAAAAAAAGAAAGAAGATGATCCTGTAATCCGGTGTATGCTAACCCAAAGCCCTAAGGATTAATTACTAATTTATTCCGTTGATTGCACAGCGTGGATAATTGATGGAAGAAGGATTGATGTGTGATATTTGACGATGTGACAATCATTATGACTTTCTTTAGTATATGTAGTGCATTTATGTAGCATTAGTTTCCAATCACTAACATGTGCCTCCTTCAGTTCCTCCACCTTCATGCCTTGAGAAGAAATTGATAATAGATTATTTTGATATCCAATGATTATTTTGACATCTGAAATGTTAGAAGAAGCTTTTAAAACAACATGTAGACAAATATTTTTATGTCTGTAGCGAGGGGCCTCTATTTTTTGTTTCGCCCTGGGCCCCCAAAATCTCAGGACCGGCCCTGACTATGATTCGCACAGAAGGCAACTACCAACTGTATACGGATATAGAAGCAACTACTGGCTACATCGCCGGGGAAGCAAACGTTCTCACCGCCTCCTAGCTTCACGTTCTGTTGCTGACGCGGAAGTCCATTACGCTACTTAAAAACATATCTAATGCTAGAATTAATACACCAAGGACTGAATGCACACTAGCTAATGCGTTCATCTTCAGATATATAGCCTCCCATTTCTTGTTCCCATGTTCTAACATGGAGATAACTCAGGCTTTGATGCAGCAGGGAGCAGGAATTAACAGCCTTCTCTGGCCGAGAGCCATTTATCACTTAATTGGTCTTACTACTTTGTCACGCTTGATCCTCCACTGGACCTGAATGTGGCACACTTCGCACTGGTCGCTGGATCAGATTGTCTCCACCTGGCACAGGATACTTTAAGGCATCGCCTCTTATTCCTGGTGCCTCCTAATTCCATATTGCATACGACAGTGCGTGTATCTATGCTACCACCTTGTCCATGAAAATAGGAAAAAGTTCTGTTCTACTTCACGATCTGTAGTTGCAACAAGGCAGGAATATATTGGGTTTTGTGGGGTGTGCACCATCAATCTCACAAGTGCAGGAGCAGAAGAGAACCATAATGGGCACTATTCTGAATTTACTTACCATACCCCTACTTTTCATTTCAAATATGTATCAGTTTACGTCAGCTACATTTAATGAATGCTAGTAACAAATATATCATCATGACAATCATAACAAATTCTGAATGCATTGGGATAGGGGAAAGATCTTTGATGGGATGCCACTTGGTCTTGAATGATGGAAAAGATCATCCTCAGAAGTCTAGCCATGTTCCTAGTTCAATGTGGAAACGGTACCAATGAAATAAGCTTGTTACTTATATGATGCGGCTGACCAATTCATGTTGTACATCTATCCCGTTATTATGCCGTTAATTTTCCTTGAAGATAGGTCAGGATGAAACTTTATCCCGTGCCTCTCATTCCTGTCGGTGGCACCTAATCCTACACTATGTACATGTATCGCGTTACCTCATCCATGGGAGTGCGGAAAAGCTTTGTCTGAATTCTAAATTAGAGATGTTTCAACTTCACAGTCTGTGTATGTAAATAAGGCATAAGCAAGACACGCGCAAATATGCGTCAGACCAAGATGCACACTCTCGGCAATCCTAGCAATATGGTCTTGTTTGGTTCCAGCCTGGGGACACGCTGCCTGCCAGGCAGCTGAATCTCAGCCCCAGGCTGAGAAAATGGACTGCCTGGATGAGCTGCCTTGCCCAGGCAGTTTTCCCAAGATCTGAACCAAAGTAGCCCTATGTGTCAGACAGAGATATATACTCGGCAATCGTAACAATCAATACTACTCTCTCCGTCCCTAAATATAATGCGTTTGACTTTTTCAGACATCATGTTTGACCATTTGTCTTATTCAAAAATTTATGAAAATATAAAAATAATTATGTTATATTTAAAATATATCTAGTATGAAATAAATCATAACAAAATAAATATTATTTCATAAATTTTTTAAATAAGACGAGTGTCAAACGTGATGTCTGAAAGTCAACAACGCTCTATATTTAGGAACGGAGGTAGCACCTTGTAACAGCCAACACCACCTCATGCTCATTGCACACTCCCAGGGCCTCCCATGTCGTACGTTCAAGTAAAATTTCTCCTGGTTCAAGATTCACAAAAAAACAATGCTATTTTTTGCAATTGAAATGGAATAATTGTAGTTAACCTCTCTAGTGGGTTCAGTTCATGATTAGTTAGGCATTGCCGGGGTCATGTCATTTCAGCTGCGGACCACACTCGTAATTTTAGATGAGGCGGATACAGAAAATAAAATTGACTGACAATAAAAACATCGTCGGCGCCGCTGTTGAACCGCGGCCACGCCCTCGCCCTGCACTTGCTGCTTGTGTCTCGTCATCCTCTGTATCTGGGTATTCTCCCTCCTTGCTACACCGATGTGCTTTTTTTTTTGTTTATTTGGCTTCAATCTGCAGTACTTCCTTGGCTGTAGTTGTCCTACGGCGTTTTCACCATCTTGTTCCTCTTCATAATATTTGTGTCGAGCTGAATCGAGCTCGAGCTCAAGGGCTCGTGAACTTGGTCCGAGCCGAGCTCGAGCTTAGCAGCAAGCTCGAAGGAAATTTCAAGATTCGATTCATGTCGAGCTCGAGCCCAGCCTACCTGAGCGAGCTCGAGCTCGGCTCGTTGACAGCCCTGGGGGGGGGGGGGGGGGGGGGGGGGGGGGGGGGGGGGGGGGGGGGGTGGGGGGGTGGTTAGTAGCTACAATATGAAGGTGTTAAGGAGACACTATTTATTGACGACAAAAATTAGGACAGGTATCGAAATGCATTCATAATTAGCTGATCACTTCTTTCCGTGAACGATTAAACAACAAGGCTTCAATTGCATGTCATTTATTAATGTTGAATTAGTTATTAGAAAATTTTGAATCTAGTCATTCAAATTGTTTGATCCAACAAGGAGATATTTCTTTGTTTAGAAATTTTTCGAGATTCAACATTTTTCTTCTACTACTTCAATATTTTGCTTCTATTACTTCAACTTTTTTTATCAGAAATGTTTGAAACTGTATACTAAAAATATTGCAATAGTATATTCAAAATATTGAACTAGTTTTTATCAATTCCTGCATGTTGAAAAAATATCAAAAATGCCCCGACACGAAACAAAAAAACAATCTTCTCTCCGGACCCTACATAGCTTGCACGCTTTTGCCGCGTGAAATATCCAAGGAAAAATAGCGCGAAAGAAAAATCACCAGCAGGCGCCCCCAGATATCAAGCTGCAAAAAACACCCTCGCGGCAGTAGCAGGCCTCTGGCTGCGTGACATGTAGGCTAGCACTAGCGTGCGGTATGGATAGGCAGTCCATGGCTACCCCGCAGGTCATCTATAACATGCCCCTATGGGACGAGCCACTCTTATTCTCCTTGGATTCCCAATTCCTCCTATTCTCACATATCATCATATCTGGAATACAAGAGGTGCTATCCATCTCACTCACACATACGTACACGCAGAAGGTAGTTTTTAAGAGGTGTTTGCAAATTATCTGCAGAAGGCATGAAGCGCACCACATATACTTCCTCTAACCACTCTCTCTCTCTCTCTCTCTCTCTCTCTCTCTCTCTCTCTCTCTCTCTCTCTCTCTCTCTCCATGCCACCATGGAGTACGCCTATTATTACTGGCACATTCAATATGACACGTAGGACTTCCACCGACCACCGGTCTACCCATCTTTTTTAAAAAACTAGCTGATTTCCCGCGCGTTGCCGCGGGTGAGAACATGATGCATGCATGACAGCTTTTATATTTGTGAGATTGAGGGCATGCTAATTTGTGAAAGTGTAGATGTATCGGTTTATGATGAAAACAAAAAACATAAAGAAAAATGCGAGGCCGAGTACATGAACAGATTACAAAGAATGTTTCACATGAAGAGAATCATGTATATTTGGACCTGATTAAAGAGGAAATAATATGTTCATATTGCCACCGAGTGGACACGATAGTTTATCCCAACAAACATCATACAACTTAGTATGATGCTACATCATATTATGGAAATTTAGATTTAAGATAAGTATGATGACTCAAAACGGGATGTACCATCACATCATACAATTTAGCTTTAAGAAATTATAACGGCGATGCACTGACATCAGAGTGTAATAACCTGCAATTCTTTGGCTGGGTTGTTTTTTTTTTCTTTTGGCTGGGTTGTTGGTCATGTGTGCTGGTGTCTTTTAGGATAGGAGAAAGGGTCAGATGGAGCAGTACGAAGATTATATAAGATTGTTTATCTGGAAATATAACAGGAGGGTGCACTTGAAATCATCTACACCTGAAATCGGATACAAACCACTTTGTAATAACGACCTAAAGTAGCAGGGAGGTGCACATTTCAAATGACTGAACACAGCATAGCAGAGAAGTGCTATTTTAGATTTTACAAATCTCTAAATTGAAAAGGGATGGGCGTCCTGAATTCTAGATCAATCAGTGGCATAAAAGTGATGAATAGTTAAACATAATCTGAGAGGTAATTGAAGCGTCCTTTCCTACCCAATACAAATATCAATTGCAACACTGTGGTTATACAAATATCAATTGAAGCCACTAACCACACCATTCAGCAGATCCAACGAACTAAAGCATTAAAAATAATAACCCAAGCGTTGACGAAGGAACGGCATCAACATTTTTGGGACTCAGATTTCAGAAAAAATTTAGAAGGGGGCTGGCACGGGAGTATCCACTCACCTCCGCTGCCAGAGGATGAGAAGCCACAGCCGCCTATAGGTTCGTCGACGCGGGGCCGCTTCGATACAATCGCCTGCTCGCGCTGGATATTGATGGCTGTGACGGGGGCGCCTGGCAGCAGGACGATGGCGGCGGGCCGACGGAGAAGGCCGCGCCCCTCGCGTCAGTGCACTGGATCCCGAAGCTGGCCGTGGAACAGCAGCGAAGACGGAGCCGGCCCCTCGGCATCGGCGAGCTGGAGTCGGCGCTGCCAGTGGCCGGAGGAGAAGCAGTGCGGCATCGGCGACAACGCATCTTGCGCTTGGAAGAGTGTGGTGGTCGGCCATGGGAGGCTGATGGCGGCGCAGGGAAGAGGAGCAGACGAAGAGGTGGCTAGATGATTCGAGAGCGACGCACGGAAGACCCGAGGCTGAGCGACGGGCCTAATCAGAAAATCGGCTTTGCTACAGGGTACAGTAACGCACAGTAGAAGCGCGGGCCCCGCCGGGAGAAACTATAATCTTACTAGCAGGAACCCCGGGCGTTGCCCCGGGCTGTCAAATTCATGTGTGTTTTTAAAAATAAATGTTGAACAAACTATATCTATAATTCCATCTGACTCAAAATAGAATGGTAGACGTAGAACATTCAGAATTTAAGGTACACTGTCTATCCAAACACAACATAATGATTGGTCATCCCTTTTGATCTTATTCTTTTCGAAGAAATTCTCTGGTAGCCAGCAACTGAATAAACATGTGAAAATTAGTAAGACTTCTGAAATAAGTGACATGTCTAAGAAAAAAACTATCTATCATTTTGCTCATTATCATGCAAAAGATATTCTACTAATTTGCTGGAAAATTAGAAAGATGAATGCAACAAAAAAAATTAGAACTGAATTCACAAAACCCAAATGACCTCTATTAACCATAAGAAAGAACTCAATGCTTATAAGGATCCTGCTATATTGAATATCTCAATTATTTTAGATGAAGAAAATGAATTAATGTGCATGGGTGTTTTCAGCATGTTGACTATAACAAACGACAACCAAGGTGAAGGAAGCAAGAACTTCAGTACTTCAATGCATTGGCCAAGTAACAAATGTAACTGGAGTGGTCTTTTCCGACTTCACCAATATAAAGCTATATGCCTTTATCTGAGTCCTTTCAACCAAGAAAATTATTCGTATTTCTTTATCTGCTACTGAAACAGGAAAAACATTCAAGTAAGTTTACTGCAGAGAAATTGCTACCATCCAGACAAAGGAAACTCAAAATATTCAAGCCATTTCAGAAGGTCAGTGAATCCAGGAACAGACTTGAGGAAAGAAAACAGACATCCATGAAAATTATTTATTTGGCCAAAGGAATGCATATAAATGCGATTGCTGCTATCCCTGTTTTTTTTTAAAAAAGAATATCATAATCTTAGACCCATAGTTTCAACCAACCCATAAGGGCATCACAACAGATTAATACTGGCCGTTCAAAATTAAGCAACACGATTAGAAGCACAAAATTACCAAACTGACAGCAATTCACAATAGCCACCAAAGTTTGCTCCATTGCTCAACTGACTAAACCAGTAGTTAACGATCAAACTGTAAACAGCATGAATACGTGCAAAAAATGGCTTAAACATTTTAATTGATCACAAACGCTGAAGACTGATAAACCTCAATACGGTGAAGCAAGTAATGTGCTAAGAGACGTAGAAGGGTTCTGCAAGATCCCATATAGTAATTTGCTGGAGCTAAATCCATCAAAGGAACACCAGAATACTTGTACATTCATACCACCAAAAGAACAATCCCCACTAATGTCAGAGGACTACTGTTATGAAGGGGAAAGCAAAACTAATGCAGCAGCAGCAGCTGCCGCAATATCGTACATCTGAAGAGCAGAACAGTTTTTTATGCATCGAATTGCCTTACGTGAAATAAAATTATATGATTATTATACACATAAAAAATGTTGATAAAAAAATACCTTTATTGTGACCTTCTGATTCTTTTAAATAAGAAAATCCTGGTCGAACAACAGTGATGAGCTACCTGCAATACCACATAAAACAAATCATTTACTTCATTTACAGACACAGTTTAAGCAAAAAGAAAAAATGACCATAGTTCACTTAGGGTGTACGATGCTGCATATTAAATTAATGCATCAGATGTTTCATTACGGTAAACTCACACACTATAAAAGCTGGGAAAACAAAAATACCTTGGATGAAACTCTAGAGGTGAGGATTACTACTTGTTACATTTCCATACGAACATATGACTGCAGTAGGCACATCACAGCAGGAAATCCGTTTACAGTTGTAAAGATTTTATAGCAAACAGTCATCTGCAGGTTATATTTCTATTATAGTAAACAGTAGGGAATTTGTGAATATTGTCAAGAAAGCATGGAAAACGATACTCCTTAAAATTTAAAGCACCATACACATATGTCAGGCAGCTATAACCTGACGCATTTGGCAAGCAGATATAACCTTAGCAGTATACACAGATAAACTATACATGATGGCAGTATATCATTCAGAAGCAGCCCTCGTTCATGTGGCTGGGGCAAAGCTCGACCTCAGCTCTGGTAGCTTCGGCGCCAAGCTCTCAATGACCGGCATTTGGTCTTGCTGCGCATAATTCATGTCGAAATCTGCATTTCAAATCAATTGTGTCACGGGCAACATATAATTAGCAGTTTGGCCCATCGTAACCAAGATTTAAGGAAAAGGATAATGACGTGAACGAACCAACGAACTCGGTGTCGTCTGGGAGGAGGGGGGGAAGTTGAGCCAGAGCTTGGGCCGCGGGACGGCGTCCCGCCCGAAGGCCACAACCTCCACCATGAGGCCGGCAGATCATCGAAAAAAAATCAATCAATATTGAATTGGTAGAGAAATAGAGAAGCATGTAAATGAATATACTACCGCAAGGCCATACCTTGTGCACGATCTGCAGGACCGATTGGGATAGTTCTGAAGCTCCACTGATTGTATGAGCAAATGGCTGGCGCAGGCACTAAATTTGATCACATTTTCTCATCGAGTTACAACTGCATCAAAGAAGCAGAAGTACTTCAGAACTGAAATGGCGGGAATAGGAGACACATTTTCTAAATTAACAACAGACAACACTACTAACAATTGCTTCAAACACAATAGAATTGAGAGACATGCAGTAACACAGCGATGCGCACATATCTGATTCTCATGGTCAGGTTTTAAAATTTTGATTGGTTCTTTTGATTCAATACGTCTGCATGCAATTTAGTAAGCTATGTATAATAAGTCAAAAGAAAAACAGTTAATTGCAAGATGTAAACACTACTGTGGAACTTATAACTGAATTGTGAAGCCGGATCAATCATAACACAGTTTGTTAGCAGAATGACCGTGGTGCGGCAGTCAGCTATCCATGAATACATTGATCTCAACTTCCAGTAAGGGAACAACTACGAATTATAGATTGTTCAATTTATGACATGTGAAGTACAATTTTCTTGAGAATATATTTGTTTAGTATTTTCTAAAAGGGGAAACGCCATAGTTCCTTTCAACAGGTCGTCAACTGAACAATCTCAATTTCTAACCCATATTATGGTGCCACTACAATAGATCATTACTAAATCTTTACCTCATCCACTTTGAAGACATAAGGAAATTTAAATTGGACCCAACCAATAATGATCTTAAAAAAATAATTCTGATCTTCCTAAGCAACGTCAACTCAGAGAAACGAAGATATTACCAAACATGGGTTTTAATGTCTGTAAAAGTATGTTCCAGTGGTCGATGGTATGCTGAGGCGCCTCGCTCAACAGGAATGATAGCAGCACGGGCCTGGCCTCTGATCTGCAGCCAGCAGGGACAGAGAAAACATAACTGAATGCGAGGCCTGGAAGTGCTTTCTTTGACTGGGGAGCAGGGGATAGGGGCTGGCTAGCAGACGGCTGGCGGCATGGAGGCGTTGGGGCGGGCCTGTGGGCGGCGACCGAAGGACAGGGGCAAGCAGCGGCAGCATCGGCGGCGGTGGTGGCGGCGGCCATGGGGAACGACGTCTTGATGTGTAGTGCGGCTGGCAGATGCGAGGCCACGCACAGGCGCCTACTGCTGGTCCCTAATCTGCAATAAAAAAGTAATGCAGAAATTAATGGGACACGATACAAAATCAAGGGTGTGAGAGAATAATAACATCAAAGTCTGAATTTCAGTTTAAAAGACTGCAGCAGAATGTAGCAGCCACAACACCAGAGGAACAAATGCTGCATCCAGTTGAGAATGCTCCACTTAGTAAAGCGGGCATGGCAAGCACCTCCCCACGAAATGATGACTGTGGACTAAGTTCCTAGTATCTTGAGATGAAACAATAACCTCTGAAAGGGATCGCATTAAGGCGCTTGGGAATCAAACATGTTACAAAACGGTCCAGTGGTTGAACATATTTTAATTCTATATGGCTTTAATTTCTATTTGATTGGTCGAAGAACATTAACCATGAATGTAGAAGTATTATCGGAAGAAGATGAAGGTTCTATAATACATTAATTGCACTCACAAATATATAAGCGAAAACTTGTCTGCGGTACAAAACCTGCATAAATCAGAAAATAATAATAATAAATGCATTAGTAGTTCTTGTGTGATATTGGAAAAATTTTTTTTCACGAATACGCAGGAGAGCTGCGCATCATTTCATTAAGAAGAGAAGATTTTGGAAATTGAAACTCCTTGATCTTTGAATCAAACATATAACTGAGTTTTTATTATACTATGCAAAAGTAGAATCAAATAATTGGAAATCTAGTATTCAAAAAAGTGAAACTGTGACTGAATGGAGTCATGCTGGATCCATTCGAATACTTAAAATTTTATCTCTGTGTAAAATAGCTAAAAGTAATAAAAATCTCCTTGTGATTCATTTCCCTTGACGGAAAACATAAAGGAAACTACGACCGATGTTAAAATGATCTGAGTATAGCACTGACAGCACCTGAATCAGACAGTATGAAAACGGCAAGGTTGAATTGCTAGAGCTGCAAAGAGCTGGACAAAGAATGTAATTTGAGTCATTCCTGACATCTCAATACAATTTCATGGACTGGAATTTTTGCAAGGTTTGTCACTCTGCAAAACATAAAGAACAATTAGAGCAAATAGTGTCGTATAAGAAATTCACACAGAGCTCAAAAATAAAGGAGCAGATACTCTTATGAACTTTTTGCAGGTGAAAATCAAGGAGCAGATACTTTTACGAACCTTTTGCAGGTGTAAATCAAGAAGCAGATACTAACAAATTGCAAACTCTGAAATTACCATTGGGTGCTCATCGTGTTTTTTCGCCTTGCCCTTCTGTGCTGAGTTTTTGTGAAGAAGTAAACGGCTGCATTCATGAAGAGAAAAAGAATGATCAAGCAGGTTAGAATCGAAGAGTGCTTCCTGTGTGAATCCAAGAGAGGAGAGATACAGGACGACCGGACGCCGGGCACTGGTCCGGCGACGGAAACGATCCCAGCTTACTTCCAAGGCAAAAGTATAGTTTCATGTCCGATCCAAAATTGTTCATCTCATTATATTTTTTTAAATAAACTATTAAGACTACTAAAACCAGAAAAATCAGCTCGTAGTTATATTCTACAAAGATGGGATTTTTCTTGAAAGACACAACAATCTTTCCACTGCTACCAGGGCAATCACCTTGCAATATAGGAATGCAATTATGAATGTAGGAAGAAGAGCATTCAGATAATGGATCATAACTTTTAGAACCTTACACTGTTTTTTTTTCTTGGAAAGTGTAAACACATACAAATACCTTGCATTGAGGCATTTTTGTTCTTTTTTGAGTAGTTAGCAGGCAGCTTGAATGGAAGAAGCCTGGCAGCGACTTGTTCATATAACTGAAATGGTCAGGTTCCCTTTCTTTGGCCATCATGAACCCTTGTACATTAGAATTATTCAGGGGATTAGAAAACTCCTAGAGCAGCTGGAATTGCAAATACGTGCATAAAAAAGGGAATATAATTACCGATTATTTGCAACAATGAATATTGCTTCCAATTTATTATTGCTTCAGATATTGCGTGCAATACCTTGTCAATGAACAATATGAGGTGAAATCAAAAACATTTTTCCATTCTTGTAAGCATAGGGATACGATTCAAAAAATAGAAAGAAAAAAAAAGTGAAAGAGAAGGCGAATTCGGGCAACAGCAATATTTTCGGGCAACAGCAACAGAAGGTGAATTCATAACTACAATAGTGAAAGAAAAATTGTATGGGAAATGGAGGCTACAACCGGTGCTTACAACATTTGCCTGCGCACTGCATCTGACGGGCCTTCCCAATTGACCTCTCACCTTATTAATCTCTTGCTGTGCCGTGCAATGGAGATGTAAGCATGGATCCAATAGCAAGCATGTCAGCGGATTAAATAAACTTACTCATAGTACCAGAGAAGGCAGCAGCGAGTACATCGACAGAGCGGAGAAACTTACTGCTGGCCTTCTTGGTCGCGGGGATGATGGGGAATACTGTCGGCGAATCAACAATCCCATGGCAAAGCTGTAGGGAGAGCGCAGCGGGGCAGGGGCCGGCTACGGACTGCTCCGCCGCACGGGCCGGCGTGGAAGCCGGAGCAGGTGCGGAAGCGGCGGTGAGACCAATCCAGATCGGGATGGATTGGGACGGGTCATGGGTAGGGAGCTCGAGCGGGAGTGTGGCGCGGGCTGGCGCACCGAACTGGACGGTCGGCGGCGGCCGCTCTGAGGTGCGGCGTGGGTGCGGCGGCGGCCGAGGGGAGCGAGATCGGGAGCATGGGGACGCCTGGTGGTGAAGGGGATTGGTGAAGGAGCGGAAGACGTCACTGGTTGCTTCAAGAAAGTTCGCGGGCTGCTATCGGACGGGCACACGGGAGAAGGGAGCGACGGGAGCCTAACCGAAAAATCGTCTCCGGAACAGTGTAACAGTAACCGTGGTGGGACCCATCTCTAGGATTATAGAGAAAGATAGATTATTGATTTTTCTGTGTGATTAAAATAATTGGTCTGTATAAGCAAAAACATCAGCGCTCTACAATGAAAACATTGGCTACTTCAGTAAATTACCATACCGATCCAGATAAATCGCAGCCCACACAAACTCTCACCGCCAAATCAAGATTGCTAGTTGTTGTACCCTTAACTTCAACCTCATGCTCCTTCCCAACCTCATGGCATGCGCTCTTCCCCACGCAGCGATTCCCGTCTTAATTAAATGGGCATGCGAGCGAGCTTCACCATGTCTGTTTTTGAATTTTTTCTGATATTTCCAAAAATTGGGTTTACCAGTGATCTCTGATAAATATTATTTGTTACCGATAAAGTTTTTCTAGTTGTGGCTCCTTTGTGGGTCGCACTGATAGCTAGGCGTCGGCGTCACAAGCCCAAGGCGGCCACTGTAGAGAAAAGTTACTATAAGCACATGCAACAGCAAGGAGGAGAATAATTAGCGAGATGATGAATTAGTTTCAGTTTGTGATCAGCTGGTTGCTGCTCCCGCTTAATTACTGGCCGCCTTCACCTCATGCTACCTCTAACCATCACATCCGCCGCGTTGTTGGCGCCGCTGTCCCTCATTGCGCTGCTGTCACGACTCAGGTCTTCCTGAACGGCCGCATCAGGAGCACTCCGACCATTGCCTACGGAGCAGCTGACGACCTCATGGCCTCCTGTCATTCACGTGCTGTTGTTGGCGCAAAGATCGGCAGCAGCGCCCGCTCGCGGCGGTTGCTTACGTTGGATCACCGAGACCCGGTGATCGTGGTCGTGGTGGGTTGATGCGTGGACTGGTACGGGCGACGACCCATGGATCAACCCATGGAAATTCTAGACATAGAACCCGTTCCAACCCGCTCATGCTGTGAACCCAAACCCTATCCTACCCGCTGCGGATGCTAACCCATTTCCACCCGTCCACAATCAGCCAGATTCAGAAGTCAGAACCCAACCCTCACAACCCATGTCAGCCCAACCCACTAGCAGGCCTACAAAGGGTGCCTCTCCAATGCACCTTGGTCGGTATGGATGGGAACATGTGCCGGAATGGGAATTGGTGCCAGAATGAGAACTGGTGCTGAAATGGTAACTGGCGCCGAAACAGATTGCTTCGATGGGGCACAAAATGCTGTCAAACTTGGCCTCTCAGTCCTGGTACCTCCTAATCCCATACTACACATACATCCATGCGAGAATGCAGCGTCTCCACGTCCATGAGTGTTGGGAATAGTTTTGTCTAAATTTATAGGCAGAGATGTTTCGATTTGTTGGACTGTGGTTGCCAATAATAAGCACTATATATATGTGGTTGGTGTGGAGTGTGCACTATTCTCACGATGCATGTGCCCGATGAGAACCAGAATGTACCAACAATACCTCTGCTTTATTTTAAATATGTATATCAATTCAAATCTGCTTCATTTATTTGCCTCAAATCTTGCCTGTAACTGAAAAAGGAACATCGTGAATAGTATACAAAGTTCTCGGTGCTTTTCTTTTAAAAGAACAACAAAAATGCAAAGTGTAATTCTGATCCTGGGGTTCTTGGTCAAAAATGGTATAAAAAGAACCATAAAACATTTTCCTGATCTTATTAGAGGAAAATGCACACCACACTTTTTCCAAAAAATTATTTCCTTCATATGGTCATTAGAAAATTGCAAGGAGTAATTCCTTCATATGGTTGCATGCACACCAGTTTCTAAGCAAGGAGTATAGCAATGAAAGATGCAAAGCAGAACAATTGTTTTTTCCCCCAAAAATGCAGAACAATTGTTTTCGATTTTCTTTGACAGTTTGAAGGAGAGCATTCGTTTCCACACAACGTAAAAGTAAGTTTATATATTCCTGTTAAGCATCTTTAGAAGAGTTATAAAATTCGCGTCACACTTTTTTAATTAACACCCATGCATATCTTTATGCAATGATTTTTTGAGCATTTTTATATTAACTTTGTGTGTCTTGCAGACAATGCGTCACACTCCCAAAATGCTCTAACTATTTAAGGATTTTATCTTAAGGATTGATAATTATATTATTTTTACACTTGCCTTTAATTATTTTGGACAATTTATTAAGATATATTTATGGCATATTTGTGGACTGGAGAGAAAAATACGGGTAGCAGAAACGATCCCAGGTTTTTCGACACGTTCAATACGACAATACCCTATACATTTTACTCATAATGGTTGTGACATGACAAGTCCCAATGGACATTAAACTTTTACACGACCCTTTGTCGATTGAATTGATGCATGCCTCACAAGAGCATTTCTGGCACAGTAGTACGGGCACGATTCCTTCCATGATGATTCTTTTTGCGAGGTTCCTTCCATGATAAATACGGAAGTCGACATTTGTTATGTTTTTATGATCTGGTCATTTACTTATATGGAGTTTGCTTGTTCAAATTTTGTGTTCACTGCATAGGGCAAATTTTGATAACCTTCAGGTTTAGAAATTCTTAGAATTTCCACTAAGGTAAAAATTCACATAGATATCTTCCTTGAGGAGATATTTAGAAGCTGAGACGGATGTATGAGACGGCGCTATCCCTCCCGATTGACTGAGAAACAGACAAACCAGACTTCCGCGCTGCGGCTTCCCGTGTCGTCTACCGTGCCTTGCATCTTGCTGCAGCACGGTGCATCGCTTGTTGGTTGCCACATTTCATGCCTTGCGCCCACCGCACAACCCGCGTCGTGCCACACAATGCCTCCCGCTCCGCCCGTGCCGTGTCACACCATGCCTCCTGCAGGCCGCCGAGCTGCACCCACGTTCCGCAATTCATTTGACACTGAGCAGGTATGTAAAATTATGCATTCACACCCATTTCTCCGCTGGAGTGTTATGTCTCCCGACACTTTTGAGCTATTCATAACAGACGAGGAGGCAAGGAGCTCAAGTTTTATAGATCTGTGTCCACACAGGCACACTGTAATACAGTGCTTACGTGTTTCACCAACCAACTGATCACAGTACAAACAAATCATTCATGTTGATAAAAAAAAACCATTCAAGTAAGAAACCAGTTAGTAAGGGAACAAGCAATGCTATGACACTAGAGTCTCATAGTACTGATTTTGATCTAGGGGGTTCGTAGTAAAAAAATGGTATGAAAAGGACTATAAAACATTTTCTGGTTTTTGTTACACCATATTTTGTCGAGGATTTGATTCACTTAATAGAGCCATTAGGTGTCCAGTGGACACTCTGTCTCTTTCCAGGTGTAAAACACGTTGAAGTCATTCCAATTCATATAAACATGAAAGAATGGCACCTTATTGTATTACTACATGGGAATGTTGCATGATCCGGCATCACGGTGAAGAATATTAGTCGATCTATTTGCAACAATATAATGTAATTAAGTTGCAACTTGGTACATTGTGTGCTGTTCACACTAGTTAGGATTAGTGAAGCAGTGAAGTATCCATCCCGACCAGTAATCAAACTTAGTAAGAAACCCAACAGCCAGTGAGATCATCACTCGATCAAACGTGCCTGCTGTGTTGACTGACTGCTTTACTTGTAAGACATTTCCTGCAACCAAGTTGCAAGAGGCCAATATCTCAACAAGAAACCTAACACATGCCCCGCAAAAAAGCGCAGATGGGCATTAGGGCGGGAGACATCTTCTGGCAATAGAGTCAGCTAATATTTCCATCGGAGAACCAACAACCACTCACGACTGACGCACACTCCTGCTGCCTTCCATACCCAAGGTTTGTATTCAAATTATGTCTCCTTGTTCATGTGCACCAAAAGTAATGCTAGCTTGTGCCAATGGATGAATGGAATGGCGTAATAGTAAGGTTAACCTCTCTAGTCGGTTGTTGATATGTTAGGCATTGACGGGGTCATGAAGTTGTATGTTAGCTACAATATTAAGGCGTTCATGACTCACTATTTATAGATGAAAATGAGGAGGAGCATGTGGAAACGCATCAAAAGGCAAGATCACTTCTTGCCATAAACGATTCAAAAACCACACCGCAATTGCATGTTCACAGGTCTAGTCTCAACATTAATTGTTGTAACAGATAACTACCAGAACCTGCAAACTGCCACGTGAGGGTGACAAAGTCCCCATGCATTTAACTCCTTAACACTGAGCAGGTATAAAAAAAAGTGAACCAGCATATGCATGCACACCCATTTCTCCACTGCCAATGCTATGTCTCCCTACACTTGTGTGCTATTCAAATCGGAGGAGGCAGGAGCTCAGGTTTTATACGTCTGTGTCCACACACACACTCTAAGAGAGTGCTTTCGTGCTTCACCAACCAACCCATCACAGTACAAACAAACCATTCATGTAAGAAACCAATTAGTATATCCAGCTCTCCATATCCCATACTGCCGCACAATGCCAAATATATTTAAACCTTATGTGGAGCGTTGAAGTATAATGGTTGATTTCACTACCAAAGTTACAGGATAAAGTGCAGGGTTTGCTCCTTCTCCAAAAAAAACTGTACGGCAATACAATAATGATCATTCATCTTAGTAGTCCTTTTTAGCTCTGCCAAATTTTGACATTGGTTGAAATAATCAGTCTCAAAAAAATACATTAGTTAATCTCCCTGAACCGTGCGCTATTCACTAAAGAGGAGGAGTCAGGTAGATTAGGTTCGATATACCTTTGTGGAAAAAGTCATACTCTAATAGCTAGAGTTCTTACGATTTTCACCAACCAATGAACCATAGTACACTTACCAAAAAAATCATTCATGTAAGAAATTGGTATATGTGTATCTAGCTCCTCATATCCCTTACTGCCACACAAATGGAACAACAACAACAACAATAAGGCCTTTTTATCCTAAGCAAGTTGGGGTAAGCTAGAAATAAAACCTGCGGGAACCAACAAGAGAGGCAAAACCAACCAAAAAGAGAAAGGGCAAAACATGATAAAAGACAAAAAAGAGAGAAAAAAGAGAGGGAAAAAGGTATTAAAAAAGGGTTAAAAAAAGGAGAAATCAAGGTTCCGGCACGTGGATTGCTTGCTTCCACTCTCTCCTATCCATAGCTAGCTCCTCAGCAATATTCCAGTCCTTCAGGTCTCTCTTCACCGACTCTGCCCATGTCAAAGGTGGTCGACCTTTTCCTCTCTTCATATTTTCAGGACGACGTATTATCCCACTACGTACAGACGCCTCCTCTGGTCTTCGTTGCACATGCCCAAACCCAATAGTTGATTTTAATCTTTTTGTGCAGAACTGCAGTACTATAGTTGATTTGACTACAAAAGCTAGGTGGTTTGCCTCTCCTTCAAATACTATATTGCAAAAGAATAAATGTCACTTGTCTACACCTTTTTAGACAGTCGTGCCACATGATGAAATAATCGGGTCTCAGAACATGAGTTAAAGAAAAAAAAAAGTCTCCCTCGCAAAAGGAAAAAAGCAAAAAAGAAAACGGAAGTCTCAGAACACGCTACAGGAACCCCCCCCCCCCCCCCCCCCCCCCCCCCCCCCCCCCTTTGCGGAGTGCTACATGAGTTAATCTCCCTGCACCATTAACTTAAAAGTTTAATTTTTGGCATTGACTATTGCTTTAACCTCTGCTCAAACCATTGTTGCAATTACAATAACTACAAATTAGTCTTTCCTACTCCTGATCTCTTTTGATACTCTTCGCAAAAAAAAAAGATCTCTTTTGATACAGAAATTGTGTGAATGTTATACATATATAAGGAAAAAAAAACAAGGAAAAAGGAAAGTAAACATTGCTCCACTTATATCAGAGAGTCATATATTATATAGTGTTGCAGTACGGGGCCTCCCTCTTCCAATAAATGTGTTTATTGAACTGTCTAGTTATCCATCACCACATCAGGTAGCCACTAGCTTGCCTTGCTTTCAACTACGTACTGCAGCTTATGACAGTGAATAATCAAGCTATAATAAATTACTCACTATATCAACATGCATATATAGGTCATCTCTGCAGCCGGGGCTGGCATTCATCGAGCTCGAGCAGCTTAATAGTATCTTTTGCCAATGCCAACCCCCCCCCCCCCACGCGAGGGTTGGCAATGTCGCACTTTAGGGTCCAGCAGCAAATACTGAAATATGTCAAGCAGGAAGTTTTGTCACTTCTTTACAGATTCCACGGGTTGCTGATGTTAATCTGTGATTCTCAGTGTCTCCTACACGTTCGAGTGCTATAATTTGGTGTTCCATTTGACAAGCATGTTTTTTTTTTGGAACTTTGACATGTATGTTTAATACTTAGGTGAAAGGTTCACGTCCCTTTCTGTTTCTTTCTTGACTATAGAACAAGTAATTCCAAAATTTTGCTTTGTATATATGCGTGGCACACTCTTGCTCGAGTGTTATCAGTGCAGAAGCAGCACATACATGTATACTAGCCAAAACCCCGCGCGTTGCCGCGGGTGTCATAACAACGTTATGAATTATCAATCACTATATTAATTGTCATCACAAAATTTTAATTGTGCATGATGCAGACCTAAGTGCTCCCTCCGTTTCAATTTATAAACAGTTCTAGCTATGTTTTTAGGTGTCTAGATTCATTGAACATTCTTTGAATCTGGACATATGCTTGTCCAGATTCAGAGAATGTTCAATGAATCTGGTATCACGAGCTTGCTTATGAACAGTTCCTTTCAATATCATAACATTCATCTAAAAAATAATTATCACAGAGGACAGGAAGAAATCCCAATTATCCGACAAATACATCTTTTTTTCCATGCCCAAACATCTTGAGAGATCAAGAATATTGTCATAGAATCTCCAAGGCATGCATTATGACCATAAACAACTTGTTCTATGGAGATATGGTACTTCTTTTCAAAGCAACACTGAATATTACATAAAAGAACTGGAGAATGTAGTTAATCAGTAAAACCAATTGCCTTGACAGGCGAGAGAATGAATAAATAATCTACTTGCTGATGTACTCAGGGCCTATTCCAGTTTTGAATGGCCAATGTAAAAAAACAAATCTACAATGGAGGCTTCTCGCTGCGAGGATGGAAAAGAACCTCAGCAGCTAAAATGGATAGAACATGTCCACCTCGTGCGGCAACAGACTCCGTGATAATGCATCACTATCCATATTGTCCCTGTACATCACAAATGTAAAATTTGGAAGGAACGTAGCATTTTCACACATTTTATTTCAAGCGTAAAAAATGCTCAAAGCTGGTGGAACAAAACAGGAAAGTGCTCATTAGTCCAAACATATAAATAGTGAATAGTCAGTCTATTTTTCAACAGGCTATACATTAGGAGACAATTGATTTTAGTCACAAATGACTTGGAGCATTTGGGGAACGAATCAATCCATAGTGAACTGGGAATATTTCCTTCACCGCTCAATGTATATCATGGAGTAAAGTAATGGTATTGTGAAACATAATACATTTCTGGTCATATGACCTTTAAAATAATAATTTAGGAGCACACTGAAGAAACAAACATATTTAACTTCCGTACTAATGTGTTCATTGGTGTTTATTCATGCAACAACAAAAAGATCTTTGAGGAGTATATATCTCTCAGTCGTGATCACCAACCATGGCATATGCACAATAACACAGCAAAGCATCAGCACTGTAATATAAAAGTATTTTTATTTCAAAATGTCTTGCACGGACACTTAGATACTTGTTTAATTCGTGTCGATAACACAGCAAAGCATGGCATATGCATAATAACACAACAAGTTCTGAAAAAATAACTTGTTGAGAGAAAAATGCTGACACAATTTTGCATTATGGATACCTGCATGTTGAACTCAAACATGGTAAGAGCATGCAAGTAATGCGAACAACCTTTTTTTCATCTAACATGGATTTCTGCAAGACCTCTATCTGAGCAACCCGGAACCTAGACATGGAAGAACCTCACGGGAGTAGGGACACCGGACAACACAGCAAAGTATCGGCACTGTAATATAAAAGTATTTTTATTTCTAAATGTCTTGCACGGGCACTTAGATACTTGTGTAATTCGTGTGGATAACACAGCAAAGCATGGCATATGCATAATAACACAGCAAAGTTCTGAAAATAACTTGTTGAGAGAAAAATGCTGACACAAATTTGCATTATGGATACCTGCATGTTGAAATCAAACATGGTAAGAGCATGCAAGTAATGTGAACAACCTTTTTTTCATCTAATATGGATTTCTGCAAGACCTCTATCTGAGCAACCTGGAACCTAGACATGGAAGAACCTCACGGGAGTAGGGCATGAGAGTCCGTAGGGTTCATGGAAATTGTACAATCGTCTAGTAAGGAAATCCAACAACAGAGAGAACAAAGCAGACCAAAATTTTGAAACTTAATTCTCACACAAATGCGCACATTGCATGTGACAGTATAGCATACAGAAGAGGAGACAAGAGGAAGGGGCACCTTGTCCATGTTGCACCGGACGCTTGGCGACGGCGCTGGAGTCTGGACTATCAGGGATGTGCAAGACCGGCTGGTCAAATCCGTCGCGAGCGAGTTAATCACGTCTTCAGCAAGCACAGCACAAACTGGATCGATGTGGTGTCTCTCTGAATCGACTTTCTTCTAGCCTGAATAAACATTGGCCCACGTCGAATCGAGCTTCAGGAGGCCAAATCGGTACTGTTTCTGTGTCAGGATCCAGTTCCAAAAGAGAGAGGGAAGGAGAAACTGTTCAACCGGAAGGGGAATAGAAGAACAGGGAGAAAACAGCTCACCTCCATCGGAAGGTAGCTCGTCGCTCCGTCGCCGTCGGCTGTCGCCGGCTACCGCGGGTCTGGATGCGCCGACGGCCATCGGGAAATAGCCGTCACCACTACGCAATATGTTCATAGATATGATTTCTCGAAAAAAAAAATCAATGCCGGGGATACGGAGATGCAAAATCAGTGCCAGGTAGACAGGCCCAGCAGTAAAATCACCTTGCGGGCTTACCTCAACCTTGAGTCAGATACGGAAGAGGAGGAACCCAGCAGGGGCAGCCGACCGAGGAATGGAATGGCTCCGTAGGGGCGCGGGACGCCGACGGGACTGGTGATGCTGCCATGTGGTTGGGGGGAGGGACCCTGCCAGGCGCTGGAGGGGAGGACTTGCCCGGAGGAAGCTAGCGCCGCCGCAGCCGTCGGGGAGGGCGCCGCGGCACGGAGCTCCATCAGACGCCGAGAGGTCAAGCGGATTGAGGCGGTCGGTGACCGGAGGAGGAGGAGGCCGGAGGAAGTATCGGGAGAGGGGCGACGAAGAATCGTGAAGCTTGGTACGGGAGCGAGATGGATGGGCGGATGTGCAGATCGGACGGCCGTGGGAGAGGCGGGGCTGGACGGACGGATGGAAGCAGCGCGCGAGATCGGACGACGCGAAACAGAACACCGGGTTACTGTTACACTGTAGATGAACAGTTTGCCAGGAAAACAAAGAGTCTTATATGATACTAGCTGGTACCCCGCGCTTCGCTGCGGTCAGTGATTGGGAGCCGGAATACATTTACAATGTATGGTCACACCGAAAGATACTTCATTGCAAAATTTCGATATGTTTTGCATGCTGAAAGGGATACTTTGTAGCAGTTTCCTTGCACAGAAAAATAACCTAAACCTCCTGTTGGTTGCAGTTATCTTGGGCATAAAAAACAAAAATATATATTTATCTTCACTGCATATTCACAAAAAGGAAATGATAATATTTGAAAAAAAATGGAGCAATTGATCAATAAGTCAAGCTCTGACTTTATAAGAAAAGGGTGTTTAATATATGTACAGGGCCCTCAGATAGCAAAAGTCTTATCTTTATATTGTTGCAGATGAAGAATAAAAGCAACATATAGATTTAACATAAGCTCTAATAGCAAAAAATCCTGTACAGGCTCTGATAGCAACCATATCAGTGCTGGAGTAGTGCTTTGTTGCTTCCAGCCCTACAGGGAAAGGTGCAAAAAAACTGTTAGAAGACAACTTCAGCCTATAAAGTTTGCATAGAGCTGCTTTTGTATTTACAGACGCATTTTGTGCAAGATATGATGTAGGTTGGCCTCAGTACATAAATTATTATTAATAAGGACAAAACCACATTAGTTCACAGCAGACATAATGAAACTCGTTTGATGACATGAATTTTAAGCTTTCAATGAACAAACATTATGGCACACATTCTTTTTAACTGTGGTAGAAACTCGTTCAGAAAAGCGGCTATATTCATAACAGCACCACACATCATAAGCTTATCAGAATAAGAACCATAATTAAGGTAGTAACTTTTAGAACTGCATCAGGGAGCATAAAATATTTGCATCTCATAAA
This sequence comes from Eragrostis nindensis, assembly GCA_012490785.1. Classification (NCBI taxonomy): domain Eukaryota; kingdom Viridiplantae; phylum Streptophyta; class Magnoliopsida; order Poales; family Poaceae; genus Eragrostis; species Eragrostis nindensis. The sequence continues at coordinate 51,645 of JAAXCT010001247.1, forward strand.
ACTTATGCACTTTTGGAGGCAACAGAACATCCAAGTTCACAAAAAAAATGGTGTACGACTTCTGAAGAGGAAGAGATGACATGTACAATTAGGTTAAGCTGCCAACTGAAAACCCAGAAACTAAGGCAGCCCTTCAAAAGATAGAAATCATGCACTGCATACATGTGGTTGTAAAATTTACATATTTAGTTGACATAGATACATAATCCATAATGAGAAGAGATGTGTCCTCCATGGGAATAGGTACGCTTGCAAAACAAAGATGACCATGCCATCAACAGCCGGTTCAAAGAGCGTTAAAATCCTTATCCATAAAATGAAGCATCATTACTTTGAAACTGCAAGAAAACACTGAACCTCAAATCATGTCGTACATTAGCTAGAACTCATTATTAACAGCCACATCATTCATTTTCCTATTTAGTCGAATCAACTGAACAGCCAATAGTGAAATGGCACCATTATCCTTACTACAGTTCGAAAGAGCACCAAATAATCAGCAACAGTAAATAGGGTATTTATATTCGAGGGAAAAAAGTAAAAAAAGAACACACCTTTTGATCCAATTTAGAGATCGTGAGTGTCTCTTGGTGAGAAACAAAATGCACAATAAGGCATACTGCATTGGCCAAAAAAGAAAGGAGAAAAATGGAAGCAAACACATTTATAATGTCAGCTAGTAGCATATTGTTATTCATGCGTTGCATACCTTGACAGAACATAACAGATAAGGAGCATGTCCATCAGGCTTAAACTAATGGCTCATAACAGCCTGCACAAAAAAGGCAAAGTTATTATGAAGGATTATAACAGATGCTAATATGACAGGAGAGGAAATATGAAGCATCAAGAGAAAATAAGGTAACTCAATTTGTTCAACGGTAATTACGCTTTTAAGCCAAATCACTAAAATGCCTTTGAAGAAAACATTGTGAGTACCAGTAGTATACTCAGGTGGGTTACTTTTTTCAATAAAAATACTTAAACCATCATAATGAAGCAATACAAAGCTAATCACTATATGAACACGAAACTAATCTGTGTCTGTATCATGCAAAATGGAGACCATTCTAAGCACCACAAAATATATATGTGTGAAGCAAAGGCAGTATCAAAGGTACTTTTTTTTAAGAAAAAAAGATCAAGTATTGTGATTGAGGAATGTACCATTTGAGTAAGTAGATAAAACATAAACACAAATGAGGCAAACATGCAACTTGTGATGGTCCACGGCAGCCTGCAAAAACAGATAGAAAATTATTACGATATGCTGTAATTAAGTATCATAAGAGATTGGACATGAAGCAGCAAGAAGAAGGTTGATATGATGGAGTAATGATACCATTAAGCGAGATTACTTAAAACATCTTTGGAGAAAACATTGAGTAATATTACGTTATTAACATACTCAGTTATGTTGGTCCATTCAGAAAAGTAAAATACACCTTTTGTAGACAGCATTGTGAGAATATTAGGTCAGTGTCCAAAACAACTAAAACAAAGGAGAGTAATAGTTGCGATGTGACCTTTAAGTCATATGAGCTGAAGATGAGAACCGTATAGATTATTTCAGTCTGCACTTTTTCATGGTTGGAGGTTTAACCATTTCTCCACTGCAAGCAATTTCACCTTTTTTTTCCACTGAATCCAATTAAAAGAACAAATTAAGTACGTATGAAACAGAAAGGCTTAATCATATAAGCAGCAGCAGTTTGACCCTATGAAAGCATGACTGGTTAAAATAAATGCAATAGAGCATAAAGTAGAGGCACGGCAGCATGATCACACACCTGCAGGCTTGAGAGGGTGAACATTGACAAATCGTTGTGGTTGCTCAGTAGCTTCTTGATCCTGATCCTGCGGAGCCAGATTACTTCTTGCCTAATGTTGGCAAGAACCATGACCAAAGCTGCAGTAGAGACGAAAAGGTACCGGTGATTGTTTGCTGAGTGAACACTAAACCCTAACCAACAAATACGAATAGGGACGTAAATAAATCAGAGAATCAGCAGATTTAAACATTAGGATCAGAGACCAAAAGCAGAATAAAAATGTGAAACTATCTAACCTGATTGCTCGTGGATATAGCAAGTGGCCAGGGGAAATGACCGCCTCCACTCCTACCTCCATGAACTCCAAATCGGACACAGCTGATGAGGGGAGCGCACCACAGCTCGTCAGGGAGGGGTCTGGCATTGCAGATCATTGGGTAGCACCAAATGGGGAAAGATCCACAACCGAGATAGCCGGCAGCCTTTCATCAGGTGGAGAAGGCGCTGCCAGATTTTTTCCCCTTTGGATCCAGGGGCAAATCATTTGACCATACTTGGCATATCAAACCCTGCAAAACAACTCATTAATTGATAGCCTTTAAGTTTTCTTTAAATAGATTATGAAGGATCATGAAGAGTAGCAGTAGTTATGCACAGTATAATTAATGCTCCAGTTTTATCTAGCCCTTCGCCTTAACCTTCCTTGAATAATGAGAGATGATTTTCATCACTGCACTACATAAAAAAAATATTGTGTTCCCATGCATGGCTTCCATCTTTTTTTTGACGCGAGCATGGCTTCCCATGCATGGCTTCCATCTTGCAGACCACATGTAAATAGAAAATGATTTGAGGAACTAATACTAACCCGTCTAACAAACAGATATATTCTCTGAGACAAAGATCAAATTTTAGGCAAACAACAGATAGCTGCTAATATTTCTGAAAAATCAGCAAGACAAAATTCATGTGTGAAATTAGAATCTCTGATGTAATTAAATTTCGTCATGCTGTTATTTGCACTGGCACAAATGACCGCGACATGGAAATCGATTAAAATTCCTCAATCTTCACAGATACCCAATCCAGCATCTAATAAATACTAATCTACTAATTATGAACCAAATAAGGCGATTCAAAAGATAAGCAGGCTGAAATGCTCAGCAATCAATTATGAAACCTAAAATCATCGGTCATCCATAAGGATGGGGTCTTACCAGAGAAACTTAATCTTCTTGCCCATGTCATGTACGTTTGCTTTCTCCATTCTTTCTCCTTTCTTCTTTTGTACTCTTTTCTATTCCGTTGCTTCTCTGGGCATGAGCACGACCAAATATCATCAGTCGACATGGCAACAAACACCTCCATGCAGAAGGTGACGGTCATGAAAGGGCAATTCAGCAGTTACAAACATAAAGGTTTTAAAACTCATAGATCGTAAACAGAGAAGTAGACAGCGAGCTACAGCTTTAAAAAATGGCAGCAATACCTTAGCTTTGCACGAAATCCACCCATGATGTTGCCGGTGAAGGATTGCAGCGCGCTGACATTTCCTCTCATATTCCGTATCCGTATGGCAGTGCAGGGTAGCTGGAAAAGGAGATCAAGCTAAGGATATGAGCACAGTACCAGAAATCACTGCCCGTCAAAAGCAGTAGCGATTGAGGGGCTTTTGAGGAGGGGAAGCAAGCAAACGAACAGAAAATCGATCAGATGCAGAGACTGATGCCGGTGGGTAGCCTCCTAGAACCCATACTCACCGCGAAAATGGCAGGCGGCACCGATTCCGGGCGGCCAGGTAATGCGTGTTCGAGGATGGCAAGCAAGAAAAGAGCAGGAGATTAATCGGCCGCCGGCGTGCGGCGTCGGTGAGCAGGGCGACCGGCGAGGGGCGCGGCGGCACGGCAGCGAGGCGTGAGGGCGATGGGGACGACCGGTGCGGGACGGACGTCGGCGGCAGCGGCGGTCGGCGGGGAATGGATTGGGGCCACCAGCGTGATGGGGAATGGAATGGACATATCGAGGGGAGGGGGAGCGACGGGCGAGTGGATGAGGATGCCGCTGGACTGGATGGTTCGAGAGCGGTGCTGCGTGGGCTTCATCGGAGGACGGCAGGGCGGATCCAACGACACAGGCTCGTTACTGTGGATGAACAGTAGTCTGAGTCTTGGTTCCGCGGGCACTGTAGCGCTACAGTGTGGCGAGACTTCACCAGGATTAGTAATCTTTATAGATGCGCTCTTAGGCTTATACAAGTATTTCACCGACCAAGCATGTGAAGAATATTGATATTACGTGTGAGGACTAATAATAACTAGGAATATTATAGCGTTTTCGCTTTTCACAGGATCGAGTCGGGAGTGCCGGTGAACGAACACAGATAGTACATCACATAAATAGCACAAATTAAGTCTTTAAGTTATAACATTAGGTCCGAATTAAAACATTAAGTCGCACAGCGGAAGTCTAACAACGATACAAATACAAGGACCAGGTACACGATACAGAAAGCGACTACGCGCTCATGATACATGAATCCGCATCACAAGCCCGAAGATGCGAACTCGCCAGCAGCTCACTCCTCAGGCTCCCAGTGGACGGTCCAACCCGCAGGAGGCTGTCCATCCCACTGGCCGCCTCCACCAGAAGAGTCAAGGATGAAGGTGCTACCTGCAAAACATTAAAGAGCCAAACCCTGAGCAACTAATACTCAGCAAGACTTACCCGTGAACATGGCTAACTACAGCCGACTCCTAGCATGCAAAGGCTACAAAGGGGTAGGCTGACTCAATTTGCGAAACAGCACTAATTACTGAGTCCTTTCTTTCAAAATTTTAGCTCAATTAGACAAGCATCATGTTTTGCAGCTAACAGCTAGAACAGACAGATAAAACAAGCAAGTAGTACTGTAAGTAAACAAGTAAGTACAACAGATAATCATCAATATCATACATAACCACACTACGATGTGGCGCACTGAACAAGCACTGAACAAGTGGGTGCTCATTTCAGAGAGCGGCGTCATCGATGTACATCCTGCAGAAGAAACCTGACCACACGACATATGCGCCTGCGAACAGACCACATATGGCAACCTTTCATCTGTACACCCTAGAGCTAGGCCGGATCCAACTCCTCCCGAGAAAGGTACCTCCCGCCACGGTCCCCGTCCCAGACGTACGTCCCGTTCGGGAGGCATCCCTTCTGTCCCAAGTACCATGATAGAAAGAGCAGGCTTCCACCGCACACTAGGGCGACACAGACTACGTAGGTTTACTGGGCCCATAAAACACCAGCATGTGAATCAGTACGTTCAAGCTTGCCCAATAGGGCCAACGACGAACGGTCCTTAACCGACACAGACGGGGCTACCACCGTGAAGGCCCAGCCTTCTCAAACCATCCTATACAAACAATCCCCATCCGGTCTCCAACAACCTATAATTCTTCTAGTACAATCCAGGGTGTCATGGTCCTACCATGCGAGTGGGACCTACCACTCGACTTCTACCGATAGCTATCAACTACGCCTAGCAGCACTAACGACTAACAAAAGACCCAGCTACCTCTAATCAGGGATTAACAAGGATAATCAGGAAGGGTAAACCTAGTGCAAGTCTACGGTTCCAATCAACTCCTATAAACATAATGCACAAGCATACCTAGACCTCAACATAGTGATAAAGGAAAACCGAAAACGTAGGTCGAGATGCACTGGGGCTTGCCTGGCTCAGGGGCGGCACTGGCAAAGTCAGTAAGGGTGTCAGTGTGCGGCTCCTCCTGCGCCTGCTCTGGCAGCTGAAAGTCCAGAGGCTCCGGAGTCTCCTCGGTCACTATACGTCATGACAAGGAAAATACATGTTAGATGCAATAATATGATGCACATGATTTAATTGCTTAAATTAACTTAAGTTGGTTAATTAGATTAATTATTTTGGAAAATTATTTTATGTCCAGTGGCATTTTTCTGGAGTCAAGTACCACTGCGAGTAAATTACTGTGAAGTTCTTGATTTATTGCAATACGGATTATTTATGACTATTTAAACAAAACAGCAGATTAAATAAATCATAAGAAAATAATTAAGTATTATCTGACAGCGGAAAACTGATCTGTAAGTGTGTAATCAGATTTTTTACAAGAACGCAAGAGTTTGTGATTTATTTATTTATAGAGAATTTATTATGATTTAGACAAGATTTAACACTTATGTAATTTTACAGAAAACAGATAAATGATTTTGTATAGTTTGATGATTTTGTATAGTCTGACCACTTTGTTGGATAGATCTGATCACAAGGAGTCCAACAAACTTGGATTTGGATTTTTCTGATTTATACTTGATTTTATACGAATTTTGCAAGCTTCTGAGATTTTCTGGGAAAAAAAGAATTCCGGGAAAAGGTAAAAAGGATCGGCCAATCAAATCTGGGCCACGCAGATGGCCACAAGGTTCTGTCCGCAGCAGATCCGGCTCTGGATGAACCAGACCTCGGGCGAGCTCGTCCATGGCCGATTGACCTCGCCGGAGAGCCGCCGCGGCTCGCCGGAACTCGACCAAACGGCCACGAAAAATCACCCAAAAAATACCGGCGCGTAGCATAGCTCGACGCGCATCCATTTGAGGGGTTCGTAGTCGATGGGGGCGAACAGGGATGGCCGGCGTCGTACGGTGGAGGGATGACCAAGTTCGGCAAGGTCGCCGGTGCCGTAGCGAGCATGAAAAATCTAGGAAAAATGCCGGGGAGAGTCACCTTGGGTTGAAGAAGAGCGGCGCGGAGCTTGTCGTCGACGGGGAGGCGCAGAAGTGGGAGTTCGCCGTGGAGGTGGTCGCGTTGTTGTAGCAGACGGTGGGGAAAAGTGCCGGGGCGGCGAGTTGAGCTGGGGAAATGGAGAGGGATGGGGTCAGGGACGTGCGCCACGGAGTGTAGAAGATTTGTGTAAGAGCAATTGATTAGATGCTCACCGGAGAGGGAGAATTTGACGACGGCGGCGCGGTGGCGTAGTTGGCCGGGTTGAAGAAGATGAGCTCGATTCGAGCTGCTGACAGCGGCAGAGCGAGGGGCGGCGCCATGAAGAGCTTGAGGGCAACTCGACGAAGTTTTTGGCCAAGCAGCTCGGCCGGAGCAGCTTCGTAGCGGCGGCGAGCGAGCTCGAGCTGCTGGCGGCCGGCAATGGAGGAGCCGGCGGCTTGGGTTTGGGTTTGGAGAACCGAGCAGAGGGGCAGGGTAGCTTATAACGGCGGTGTCCGAGTAGAGAGGGAGAGGAGGAGCGCGGCGCTTCCCGGTCGGCGGCAGCCACGCGGCGATGCACCGCCAGCAACGCCCAATAGAAGAAGACGACGCGAAGGGCCTCCCAGCGCAGTGGCAATGGCAAAGGCCACTGGCTGGTAGAGCGCCCGCCCGGGATCGATTCCCGGGTGCCGCACGGGCACTGTAGCGTCGCGCTACAGTGCCGAGAAAAAAACCTCCTCGGGTATGTGAGAAGCAGCCGAACCATTCTCACAGTGAACGGCTCCCTGTGTAAGGGTTTGAGAGGGGGTTCGGGGGTTTTTTCGATCTGTGCGAGAAGATCGTTCTCCTTAGATAATGTTCGGAGGCCGTCATACCCCCCCCCCCCCCCCCCCCCCCCCCCCCCCCCCCCCCCCCCCCCCCCCGCAGGTCGAGTGAAGAGACGACGCGGGCCGGACAGTTTTTTCCATTTTCACGATTTTCCGGTCAACGATTTTCTTGCATTTTGTGCACGCTAAATAAATTAGCAAATGTGCTCCACAACTCCTGAAACTTGGCAGACTGGTAGAAACAAGGATGATGAACACGATGGTATAACATGCACAACAAGATTTTGAATATATTTCAAACTGGAGTTGGTCAAAGTTGGACATTTGTGAAAGTTTGGGCATTTATTAAAATGCCTAAACAGTGGCCAAAAATCCTGAAACAAATTTGAAAAATCACTAATGGATCTCTAGTTTGCTCAGGATTTTTGAAAAGGTGGAAGTTGCATTGAAAAAGTTGGAGTTACTTCACAAGGATCAAATTTAACCCAAATTTGAAGAAACTTGAATTTCATGCTGCCAGATTTGTCGAATTAAAAGGGGAACTTCCAGACCTTCACAAATTCTGAGAAATTCTGGGAACATGTGATAAATATCCAGCTCCAACTTCTCTGTTGGGTCCAGGCAGTTTTGAGAAACAGAATTTGAATCAAAATTCAAAGAACAGCAGGATTTTTATAAAATTCTCTGAATTTTTACAGAAACTTCCAGAATTTCAAAAATCATAGAAAATTCTCCATAATTCTCATTTCAGATGTGCTTGCTGCAGAAATTTTTATTTGGGCAAGTTGTTATTGAAATTTTTAACTTGCTTCACAAGCATTGGTTTGACATTTATTTGAAAGCATGATTTCGAATTTGAACTTTGAATTGGATTTGGGTTCAGTTCAGTATGGATGTTTGCATAACTTCATTGATAGTGACATGGGGTGTCACAAATATGATCTGCAAACATTGTGTAAACTGTAAAGACGTGAACAATAGTATTGATAGAGCTCTATTCTATATGCAACGCTATTAGCATATTGAATTTGGAATTAATAATTTATTGAATTATGTATATATTGAGACGAACTATGTATATATATTAGCACATGAGGTTACTGTGATTAGAGGTCCCAATCATATAACATACAGATAGAACCAATAATGGTAAAAGATTTGTGGTGAATAAAGGAATATCTCCCCGGGAAATTTTGAATATGTGACCGGATGAAAATGGCAGGAGACTGCCGTTGCTATTCTCGGGTCCATTGCAACTGCACGAAACCACGCATGCCCTCTAAATCTCTGACTAGACCTTGAAGTTGGAAGGCATGGAATCACAGAGTGGTACCTTGGCATTTAAACTGAAACTTCCGGTGCCTCCCGTTCCTATTAGACGTGAACATGCTTATGCCAAAACAGTGTTTTTTTCCCCGAATGTTCATGTATGCAAGCGGCACATTTTGGAAATTTAGCATACGATATTTCATATGTATGAAAATAAAAGATGAATTGAGCTCTTATATGGACGCATGGTGAGACCAGCAGAAGAAACGAAACATCTTTGTATTTAAAACGCTGTTCTTCATGTATACAGCCAAATGTGTTTTGAAATGAAACGCCACTGTCTCGGACATAATTGTGCCACGGCTTAGCCAAGTTCGACGATAAAGAATAGACAGAGTCTCTAATTGCCTTAATTTCGAACCCGACCAATGTGAGTTACTCGACAACTGTGCAGAGCAGTGGAACCACGATGTGCCACCGGTCTTTTCCTGACCAGACCGTATCTGTCTCCTGCAGCTGCCCGAACTGTTCGAGCATGTTGGAGACATCCAAGTGAGTCGGAACTCTTCACACAGTTGCCCGTTGGGTGGACGAAGAAGAAGGCAGATCGACACTACTGCGGTCAGGGGTGGATGCTTTTTGCCAAGAAAATAATTCAGCATGTTTGTCCTCAAGGCCTAGAAATTATCACTCTATTTATAAAAAATGAAACAAAAATTAACCACCACAGATATTAAAAAGAAATAATCCATACCTCTCCACAAATTTTTTAAAGTACGGAGGTAGTACTGCACTATTGGAGCACAACTCATAAATTTTGCCACCAACATGGAGCGCATGAACTCACCAAGCTGTAAAGCCGAATTAATCCATGAGACCCAGTAGGAAGGAAGAAATTAAGAAGGGATAGTGGATTAATCCGACGCACCTCACGAACAGCACCGGAGAGAACAACAGGAGCGGAGCCTCGGTGGACGAGGAGCCTGGTTGAGGAGCAATCCGAGGTGGAGGAACTCCGGTAGTAGGACTGTGGGAGGCAGCTTTGCGATTGAACAAAGTGAGGATCGATGGGGGAGGAAATGTGTGGGACTGGACAGGTGCCTTGATCGGAAGTGTTGGACGACGGCAGTTGTGCGGTGGCGCAGGGGCGCGATGCCCGGCGGCAACAGCGCTATGCATGATGCGGCGCAGCGATGACTAGCGGCAACGGCGCGGTGGCCGTCAGGTAGCACCTGCTTCTGAGGGAAACGGCAGGGGTTAACGGCTGGTACGTGCCTAGCTGTGTACTGACAAATGTGGGTTGGATTCTGAGCGAAAAACAAAACATATCACCTAGCTAGTGATGATCAAATCACATGGGAAAAAAAAAATGTACTCTCCCATGTGACTGTCCAGCCTTCCGAGTGCTTTGCCTTTCACATAGAATTTGGTCTTAGTGCTTGTGATCAGCACATGGAGAAGCCCACCCTCAATAGAAGAAATTGCACGTTCAACTTTCTGTGTGTCTGACACTTTTCTGAGTTTTTTCTTTCACATCAGAAGGGAAAAGGTGGCACCAAAAAGGCAGCTTGGCATTTTCTGATTGTTTTACGTAAAAGAAAATAAACAATCACACCTTCGGCATGAATTTTCCAGTCTTAATCTAATCTAATGGGTACGTACGTACTTTCCAACGGGCAGTTGGTGATCGAGCCATGGGCGTTTTGTCGTGCGTGTGCCGACAGGTGGGGGTCCCATGCTCCCTCCCGTCACCGCCCACATGTCCCCCTCGATTCATGACGGCCTCCTAAATCGGACCTAGGAGAGGTGACAACCACACCATGCCGCTGCCTGTCTGCTCCGCCCGTGCCCGGCTGCTCCCGCACACCGATCTGCTCCTCGAGAAGGTGCCTGTCCACCCAGTGCTCGCTTAATCCTCCATCTTCTTCCCCTACCCCGCAGGGCCGCAGCGCGCGATGAAATGGTGCGGAGGTTCGGCACATGGTGCAGCTGCCGTGCCTGCTTTTCATGCTGCCTCGGGCTCTTCTCGGTGCCCTCTCGCTGAATTAGGGGTGGTTGCCCTTTTCACCCGTATAGGGTACGGTGGGCCGACGGCTTGACCAGGTATGAAGATACGCAAATATATATGGGTGGATGGATAAAACCAAATGAACTTGAAAGAAGGCACCCCAGGAAGATCATTCTATAAAATCGTTTCTTCACTGACGAGTGATATTGTTTGGTTGGTTATCACTACAACTACAATATGTGCGAGGTTGCAAACAACTTACATGATTATTTGGTCACACCATTGGTTGATTGTTCGTTTTGTTTGCCAGTGATGCAAAGTAGGAGTACTAACATATAAACTGAGTCATTCACATGATGATGACCATTAGCCTTTGTTTTATATTAGTTTTACAATAGCAAAGCACAGAGTATTGTGCTAGTCTGATCCAATATGTTGCAACGTACGTCAAAAGAGAAAAAAAAATGCACAGGCACGTCTCTGCACGTTATCTACTAATGCGTGGATTTGATCCTGCCATCGTCAAACGGAGATCATGTCGGTTTTTTTTTCCTTTTACGTCAAAATTTAAAAAAAATGGTACTCATACATCTTTGGATGTCGTTTTTTTCAACGAAAATACATCTCTGGATGTGATCTACCAACATGCACGGCTTTATTTCATACCAACATTAAATGTTGAACATGTTATTGTTTTTTCTAGGGAGATCACGTTTTTGGTGCATATTGTGATGGAGATCACGTTGCTGATTTTTTACACATCAAATGAAGATCACATTTTTGGTACATATCGGAGTAGGACATAGGTTTGTCGAATTGAGTCATACGCGTAGCCTTTTCCATGAAAAGATCAACATTGAACAACATATATTCTCTCCATCATAGTATCTTAACAACTTAAAAAAAAATCTTTCTACAATCATGGTGACTTGTGTTTTACTCTTCCTTGTGTGCTTCCATCACTTCCGCTATAATTGTAGAGCTACCATGCACTAACTAATTACAACCAAAAGGCAAAACGGATCATAGAACTTATGGTTCAACACTCCCCCTAACGTGGAGGATGCAACAGGCCCATTAAGTGGAAATAGGAGAGGTGCCTCAGAAATGCAATCAGCAGGACTTGAGCTAAAACCCTCTGATTCTGATACCATGTTGAAGTACTATGAACCAACCAACTGCAACGAAAACCCTAAGCTCATAAGTAATGGATGGAAAATTCACTTGTTATAGCTTTCAACAATATCATGGAATGCCATAGTTGACCAACCTAGTGGTAGCATACACTTGTGGTAGTATAGTATTGTCTACTCTTCCAATTGCAACTCATAAAATGTAAATCCCTTTAAGCTATCGGTCGACCAACCTTTTAAAACCTTGAACATCAGTATGCAAAAGATTCTATATCGTGATAACACAAGATTATGTTATTCGATTTATCATGCAAAATATTTTCCTGACAAGTAATCCATTTTATTAGAATATCATACACATTGTAGATGTTTGTAGTAAAAGAGTTCCTACAAGCTAAGACCATTTCAGCATCCTAAATGACTTCCCATTTCAGTCGAATTTACCGCATTAATCCAATAAAAATACCTACAACTATCATTGAGTGTATGCTTATTTTACTGTATCACAATGTAATTAATTGGCAAAGCAAGAGATAGATTGTGTATTGTTGAATGCTTAAGGTCGATTCACATGCAGGGATAAGCCGTCTTGGCGAGGTCAGCCCTGTTTGTGCATGCTAGAAAACCATGGAGCCGTGGTGTAGTGATGTAAGGGGACAGATCTGATAAGAAGCTGTGATATTATCTTTTTTGTGGAAAAAGAAGGCTTGATATTCGTCAACGACGACTTATCACATACCTATGAGAAGATCGGGGTAAATTGCACTCGTCGTCGTTCTTTAAAAAAAATGATTTTCTTGTATGGCGAGGTTTGTAATTTGAACAATTCCAAGAAGGTGGTAATTTTTTTGATTATATGCACTACCTGAGCTTCCTTTGACTGGAAACTGGAGTGGTAGAACCAAAGTTCGATAGTGTACTTCACATCATTTGATGACCGTGCACACCTTGGCCTTGGGTGTGTGTGTGTGTGTCGTCTGTGTTGTTATATGCTGCTACTACCACGCCAATCAATTCTCATTTGTTCAATGAAACGTGCATGTTGCTCAATTTATCACATGTGGTGCACTTTATTATGTTTCAATATTCCACTAGGATGTTCACTCGTAAAGGCATCTCACCATCGCGTTTCATCTTTTTTTAAGTGTAAATAAAATATGGCACATTCAACCTACTGAGTCCCACACTTTTCTAATTAGTTGTTATACACGTCAAAGGAAAAAAGTGCACCAAATTAAAGTGGCACCCTTGACATGTTTCAAGTGTTCCTACGTCAAAAGAAATAAAAAGTTACACCTTCCGCACGAGTTTTCCAGTCTTAATCTAATCTGATGGGAACCTTCCGACGGGCCCTTTTCATCTGGGTTCCAATATGTTGCTGACCCGTTCCAGGAAGTGATGCTGAACAACCGGATTACTTCTAAGATAGTACTCCCTCTGTTTTTTAATATATGACGCCGTTGACTTTTTTCGTTACGTTTGACTGTCGTCTTATTCAAAATATTTATGTAAATAGCTAAGTGTGTAAGTTAACCTTAAAGTGCTTTTGATGATGAATCCAATGATATTCATTTCACATTCAAAAAGTAAATATTTAAATCTATATTGTTAGTCAAAGATCAACAAAAAAGTCAATGACGTCATACAATTAAAAACGGATGGAGTATAAAGTTATTGCGCTTGTTAGGCTACAATAGATGAACAACCGGAGTATTTGTAGGATAGTATACACTATACAGTTACTGCACGTGTTTCTTGATGCTACAACTTTAAATGAGCCCCGGGATTGGAGTAGCTACTTGGATATTTAGAAGCCCTCATAATGTTGAATGTCTCTTCCGTGTTCTCAACCTCTTCAATCACCAAGTCATTAGTGATAATTGCATCACTAGCATTCTGGTTTTGATTGGCAGACTGTGAACTGTCTCCCTTTCCTGACTTTCTACCTCCCTCCTTTTTCTGTAAATTATCCTTTTCCAAATTACCAATTGATCCATCATTTCCATTTTCATCCCCATCATTGCCATCGACATCCATGTTATCACTTATCACCAACAGGATCGGGATCCTGCTCCTCGACCTGCAGGCGTAGCTGATAAAACTTTTTCCCAATGACCACTTCTATCTTTCTTGGGATCCGGTTGACATTCATGACAGCAACTAGAATTCTCCCATATCTGTTTGCAGCCGAAGCCGGCATATCAACTACCTGGGTTGCTCCCAACATGGACCCAATTGCCCACAGAACCGGGTATTCCTTCAGTTTGGATGGCAACCTGAAAACTCTGATCCACACCGTGTCCAATTCATCTCCATCGTCCTCTTCTTTCCATTCTTCAAAATGGAGACTAACACCATGCTCTCTTATATCAGCTTTCCCAAAGGCAACCGACCGCTGCAAATCCGCTTTGGTAGGAAAAGGTACCACAAATGAATTCTTGTCCGCTTGACTGACCTGCCAATTCCACCTTTCAGGTATCAGCCGTGCAAGCTCTTGAACCAGTTGTGGGATTGAGATGACTCCCCCTTCCACCCTTACAAGTGCAGTCTTGTTGTCGTTCTTGGCTGGCCCCACCGGCGCATGTGGAATATGATAGAAGCCTAAGCCATCTGTTTCATGTCCACATAGGTGAGCAAGTTGCCTTGGGTTTTTGTATGCAGTACACTTGGTTGTGAGATGGTCAGTACTCAGACAGATACCGCACAACAGATCAGCAGTACACTCCTCCTTCTTGTGACCAGGTTTGAAACATCTAAAACAGAATTTCTCCTTTTCCTTTTTCTCTCCGGATGTACCCTCAGCTGCAATGGCTTTCCCATATTTCTCCTTGATGAATACGTCTGGGACAGCTGGTTGTTCCACTTGCGCCAACTGTTGTTGTGGTGTCACAGGAGCAGAAGCCTGAGGAGCAAGAGCCTGAGGAGCAGGCGGCGCTTGTTCACCTGGCACTTGCGGCACTTGGTGTCCACCACTCGCAACAGGTGGCCCATGATTTCCTGCACCTAGCGCTGGCATCTCATGAGCATTTGCCGGACCACGACTAGGACCCCGGCCATACGCATTATAGCGCCATGGACGACTGTATGGCCGTGTCCAGGGTCGATAGCCTCCATTCCTCCCAGCTTGTCCGTAGTTCCTGTTCCTGTGGTAGTCACCACGGTAGCCATTGCCATTGCCGTTCGCTTGACCAGTCCTTGTCCCATCAGCCCCTGCCGCTGTGGCGCCGCCACGACCAACGAGAGCTCCTTGCGTCGCAGATCCCCGGCCGTGTCCATTAGCACCCCTTCCAGCACCATCAGCCGATCCCGCTCCATGACTTCCTCCCCCGGATTCCATCGCCCTCCGAGCCACTTGCGCGTACGATGCCCGCGGTTGTTGTGGTTCGTGAGGCGGCGGCGAGAGAATAGTCGAAACAGGGGATGCAGGGTTGTGCCGGGTCTGAGATCGGATGAGTTTTCCTCGACGGGCAAAAAATTTCTGGAGGCCCACTGAAGGGTGTCTCCATGTCTGTTTCGGGCCACTTCCAACTCGTATCGGCATAATGTGCGTAGAAGGGCTGTCACATTTCATTGGACTATTATCCGATGAATTTGAATTTTGAAACAGCGCCATCTTCGGTTGATTCAAGCTTTCTCTCATCTGCGAATTATCCACAGCCGAAAATTTTGGCATCATTGATTCTGTATGATCATGCGAACAATCCACACTCGTTGTTGAATTTTTCAACTTTAACGATGTATCATTCGTCATTAGAGGCGGCCAATCTTGCACCATGTTAATCGATTTCCCCACTTTTTCTCTTTCATACAACTCAGGTTGTAAGACTAATTCTTACAATATGGCTCTTTCATTGTGAAAGATGGCACTCAAACTAGATTATGGGAGGATAAATGGCTTGGGAATAGTACTTTAAGAGAGCAATTTCCTATTCTTTACAATATAGTAAGAAAAAAACATGACACAATATCTACTGTTATGAGCTCAATTCCTTTAAATATGTCTTTTAGGAGAGCGTTAACAGGAGATAAGTTGGTAGCTTGGCTTAGTCTTGTACATAAGTTGCTAGACGTACATTTAAATGAGGAACGAGATACTTTCCGGTGGTCCTTAAACCAAAACGGCAAGTTCACTGTTCAATCAATGTATGGTGCAATTATTGATACAGGTATTATTGCTAATAACAGGTATTTGTGGAAAATAAAAGTGCCCCTAAAGATTAAAGTTTTTGTTTGGTTCTTGCACAAGGGAGTTATACTTACTAAAGACAATCTGGCTAAAAGAAACTGGAATGGAAATCATAAATGTTGTTTTTGTAGTAATATAGAAACTATACAACATCTTTTCTTTGATTGCAGTTTTGCTAGATTGATTTGGAGACTTGTTGAATTAGCTTTTGGGTTAAAACCGCCTATTAGTATTGCTGACATGTTTGGTGATTGGATTGGTGGGTTTCAACCTAGGGAAAGGAGTCTCATGCTTGTAGGAATTGGAGCCATCTGTTGGGCAATATGGTTGAGTAGAAATGATGTAGTTTTTGATAAAAAGGCTATTCTAACTCCTATGCAGGTAATTTACAGGGGTACATACTGGATGAGAACATGGTCACTTTTCCAAAAGGAGGACGGAAGGGAGTCTTTGCTCAAAGCATGCCGACTCTTGGAAACGGTGACTATGGATATCTTCGCCAAACATGGGTGAAAGTTTAGTAATAGGTTATGTTGATGAACTTTTTACTATTTACTTACCATTTGTTTGGTGAGACGTTATTGTCCTATGGGGTCGACGGAGTTTATACCTAGTTGAAAATTGTAATAATAGACGGTCAAATACATCGAAAGATGTAGAGACCGGGATGCTTTCATTTGCTTGATGAAATAGATTTCCCTTTATGTAAAAAATAGATAAACAACCGGAGAGTATTTCTAAAAGCATCTCCAAGAGACTAGCTAAATGGGATTGGTTAGCTAAAAATAGAGAAAAGGTGAAAAAATCCCGTTCCAACAGTATCGCCTTCTTCCTCTCCATTCTTTCTCGCTCGGTATCCCCTCTCCTCCGCTCGCTTTCTTTCCCGAGCGAGGCGCGCTCGCCATCCCGCGCCATTTTTCTCTTCCCGCGTGCCCTCCTGCCAACGACTCGCGCCCCTGCCGCACTTTGACCTCTCATTCCTTGCTCGCGTGAGTGGAGCAGAGCTCGACGGCACGGCGAGCTCGCGAGAGCTTCCGAGGTGCGAGCGGCGGCGCTGCGAGCTTGCGGGCTGCACGGGTGAGCGCGGCGCGCACAGGCGGAGCAAGCATGCCGCGGCGAGCTCCCGGCTAGCCTGGCGAGCAGAGAAGATTCCGTCGAGCTCCGGCGACGGCACAACGAGCTCGCGGATAGCTTCCTAGGTGCGGGCATCGGCGCTGCGAGCTTGCGGGCCGCATGGGTGAGCGACGAGCCGACGAGGCGGGTGGAGTGGGTGCGTCTCGACTCGCGTCCCGGCAATGGCGCGGCAATGTCTTGTGGTGCCTTGGCGACTGCGCTAAAATGAGGCTAATCGGTGTCCGGGATCGATGGAGTGGAAGAACAAACAAAAACATATTTACTTTGTATCAAGTGCTTGAAAACTTGCTGGCGTTCAAGCAATCGCTCGTCCGTCTGATCTGTCACGCACTTCGTGCCGCGCTGATGAATCTGTCACGCAGTCGGCTCGTCTGCTTTGTTTTGTATCGGGCCCGCCTTTCATCCGGACCCGTTAGCCAGGTGAGGCTGTGTGGATAGACACAGCTGAGGCAGAGCTCATTTCTTTTCGTCGTCTCCGCGCGACCACACCAAACCCAGAGAGGCGGGGCCATGGCGATCTCCATGGTTGAGCCTGCGCGTCAGCGATCTCCGCAGCGGAGCTCGCGCGCCGGCGATTGACTAGCGCCGGAGTGTCCACTTGGGGTCATCTCATTCTCATACTTGGCTGCTCGGGTCTGAGCTAGGTTGCTCGACCAGATCCGCGTGTCACCGTCGCTCAGGCTCCCTCTCACCTTCTTCGACGTCGCCGCCGTGCAGGCCACCGTCTTCCCCGGTCGGGCCCTCTTCCTCGGCGTCTCCGTCCACCACGCCTCCTACGACGACGCCTCTGACATGCGCTTCGTCCGCACATGGGCCAGAAAAAGCTACGATTCCCTATATCTCACCTTCGAATGTTATCAATCTGAGCTAGGTTTGTCCCTATTTCTTCGTAATATTTTGATCTGTGAGCATCTGAGTGTATATTTGTCAGATTTGTGATTTAGAATGCTAGTTCCTTCCAATTTCCCCCCAATTTTATCTTCCCAATAGCATGAACAATCGCTTGTACAACCTGTATTGTGTTCTCCCTTCACTCGATTTAGCTCCATTTTTCAAAGTCTAGTCTATTGTTTCGAGGAAAATAGGTTGATTATGACTGAAGTTTCGATTAGATTACTTTCTTTCACCGTACTTCTCCATCCGAGCATCTAATAATTTGATACTTGAAGGTGTTGGCTCGGGTGTAGTGTTATTCTGTTTATATCAGTTTTGTGTTTTTCCCTGTAGAAGCAGCATATTATCTTAATGAGTTGGTGCTGGTTTTACCAGTAGAACGCGTCTACTTTTCTAGGAGTAGTATCCTCATATGCATCCATAGAGATTTGTTGGTGATGGTTTGATCAGCAGTTAGTCCTGCCTAGTTAGTTGTGATTTTTGTTTCTGAATTTCATGTGTTGAATTTGCTTTTCACGTGAGATGCCTATAGACTCGTACTCTATTTTGGTAGACTCATACTCCCAGCGATCCTTTACTCCTTGGACTTGCTAGTTGTGATTTTTGTATCTTATTTCAGTGCACATTTTAGTTTGTACAACTTGAGAGCATAAATTTTGCCACTGCAAAATGACTTGAGGGCATGTGTTCATTCTTGGATCTAGGGGTGTTCATTCCGGTTTGGAGGAAACCGTCAACGAAACCGGCAGCTCGCCGTATACCTACGGGTACTGTTCACGCAAGTCAATTACTGTTCACCCGCAGTACTGTTGAGCGAGCGGTTTCTTCACCAGTTTATCCAACCTGCCGTTGAACAACCCTACTTGGATCTATGATTGCTCCATATATCCATTTTTATTGCAGGTTCATAAACCTGGAATTGCATAATTATTTTTGTGTAATTATTAATTGTAGTAACTGCAAAAAAGTGTTTCCACTAGTAAATGTACACAACCTCGAGATTTGTCTGTTGTGTTTTTATTTGTAAAAATTATTTTCATTGTCATTATTATGCTCATTAGTGCAGAATTTTCTTTGTCCAGATTTTAGAAAAAAATATTGTTGATTGTGTTGTCATTAATATATATCTAAAAAGCACAAAATTAAGCTGATTGCATACTTGGTACAGGCTGCTATCTTTACACGTTTAAATCAATTTTACTCAACTGTCATCCTTTGGGATTCTGAGTGGAGATATCATATAACCAAGTGTACATGGTATGCTTGTGAATCATTTCAGGACATCTCTATTCTAGCTTAATTTTCTAGGAATTATAGTGCACTCTGTTCTTCCTAAATTAGTACACGTGAAGCATTTTTGGCCTAGTTGCCACTGCAGATTGCTTTGTCCATTTTTTCTTTGTCTTCATTTCACCGCATGCTACATAAATCATTGTATCTATGACATTTTAGCTAGTTCTTGGTGCATTAAGTATTTTTACACGCATTTTGTTATCATGAGCAGTCAGATTTAAATATGTTTTCTGCATAATTTTATCAAATCTCTCTTTCAGCATACCAAATACATCTTATTTCCTTCAACAGATATTCTTACATTGTTGTAGCATGAATGTGGATAGTCTCGGAAGAGCTTATTTCGTTGTCTTCTCCACACCACATAGCAGAGAGGTGAGGCCGCGGCGACCTCCAGGGCAGAGCTCTTGTGCTGGAGATTGACAAGCATTGGAGATTCTACGCATGTCTTCTCTAACAGTAAGATTACTTCTCTCTATAGCTTCGTCCCCAATATGTGTTATTTGCATTTGCAATTGACAAGATAATTTTAACCCTGTATAATAAGCGATCTCAGAATTCAGAAACTAGTTCTGTCCAATGCACTATTGATAGCATGGTTACAATACATTTGCACCAATTAGCAACATGTAATCTTCATTATTCATAATTTGTTCTAACATGTGGCTATAGTGAATTATAATGAGAGGGAAATTAATGTATAGAAATGGATTAGGTGAGGAACACTTTGTTAGATGAGCACAGTAAATTTTGTATTTTGGATGCAGAAAGAAGATGTACTCTTGTTCAATAATCTTAATTCCACGTGCACTTCACTGAGACTGAATAATGGATTCTATAACTCCTCCTAAGCACACTTGTTTCCTGTATTCAGATGGAAGATTTTGTATACTTGTGTTTGTGATTTGTCAAGAATCATATAACGCTCCAATAATTTGATTGTCAGTGCACATCGAAATTTGTATTTCTGTTGACTTAGAAAATATTGTTAATTGTATATATGTGGAAGTTTAATTGGTTAATCCAGAATAATAGCAAACTTATTCACTTCTTTTGTGTTGTATCTAGAAGCGTAGTAGGCAAGCTGTCTGTTATCTAGAGTAGTTATGTTGTGAGAAGGTCAAGGTGAACTCATTCATGATGGCAATGATGTTTCGTTGGTCTCTCGCTCTGCTTTTTCTGTAAACCAGGTAATATCCTTACTTCTCTGTGTCTTGCAACATACTGTATGGATGTACACACACCATATTATATCCTTTGACCCATGAGCCTCAGCTACCTGCTCCTTGTCGTATTCTCACGGTAGTAATATAGAAATTACACTACAAATCACGTGCAATTTAAACATGTCATTATTGCAATTTGAATCTGTTTCACAAGGTATTATGTAATTTTGCATACTGCCTACTACATTATTCATTGTGTTTCCACTTTGTTGGCTGACGCTACATCATGAATTGTACTTCGCATTGATGATAGAAAGGAGCATTTGGTAACAGATGATATTAATTAGTGGTAAAGTTTGTTTGGTGAAAAAATCATTTTCAAAGACCATTACTTTAAACTGTCATCCCTGTTATACATGTCACAAGTGTAATAAAACATTTTATTTTGTCAGCTATGCTTCCATGGATTAAAAGTTTTTTTTTTTTGCTTCTCTTCTCGTAGCATGCACAACATATTTCTTGCCATGTCCCATATAATTGGGATACTAGGTTTAAAGATGATTAGTACGTTTTGATATTCTGGTGTTATTTATCGCTATGGATAATAATGTTTGAAATGTTGTTTCTTTCTCTCTCAACTGTGAAAGGAGTAGAAGCATGTGCAGGGCTGGATGCTTGTGTCTTGTATTCATTTGAAGCCTACATTTTACTGTGTCTTGTATTCGTCAATGAATCTGCATACCCAAATAAAATTGCAGGATGCTTAAGCTAAATTTTCACTTCTAGGTGATTGCAAATTCTGAGAAACCATATTGCAATTTTCACATCTTTGAATTCCTTGTTTGTGTGCAGTTCTGAAGATTGAGTACATGCTCTGAACTTTGGGTCAACCAGCAGGAAGATTCAGGTTTGCTTGTTCATTGCTTGAAAACCTTCACAGGGATGGACTCATTTGTGTGCAGGTCGAGCAGCACTTAGATTTTGTTCCTAGTGCTGCTTGTCTATGCTCAGAACTTCGGTTTTATTTGGAAATATTTTTATAAGCAGCAGCTACGCTTAGGAAAGATTCACCTTAAGTAGGAACCACTGTTGCTCTGCTTTGCTTGTGTTGATTCAGAGGTTTGTTTAGTTGGTAAGCTTATAACAGTAAGAACACACTCTCACTAGCCTGCTTAGCATTAATGGTCCCAATCACTCATATATGCGCTCCTGGTAAAAAGACAAGTTCTTTTGTGTGAACTTTGGTCCCAGCTCACCATTGCAGTAAGAAAAAGATCTTTTACATCTCTGGTAGCATTTCGTTTTGACTCTAGTGCACATCGAGATAATGATTATGGCTTGTTAATTTCCAATCTTTGCAAGCATACTAGGACAGGGAGCTCGCCTTTTTTTTTTCATTCTTTGCTTGCACACGTGGATAATTAAGTTTGTTTCTATTGCCCTGCTTTGTCCTGCGCTATTAATAATTCAGATTTCCAGGCTGTCCAGCTTTACATGTTATATTGTTTGAACTTAATCTTTGTGATAGAGCAACAAGCGAGAAACAATTGTTTTAACTACACCTTGCTCCTGCAGACTCATGCAAGATTGGACCAGCACATAAACTTTGCTGCCACGGTGATCTCTGTTTGTTTAATTTAAATTCTAATCTATAGGTTCAAATAACACTGACCATTCTAGAAACCTGTCCCTTTGTTTGTAAGGAGTTTGGTTTAGTGAATATGAGCTATTCATGGTAATGAATATAGTGAACATGAGCACACATGTCTGAAGAAGATATAACTTAGAAATATGAGGTCAGATTTACAAGTCAGATTATTTCACAGTGCTACTGCCCCTTGTGTCCCTGGATTTGAAGGGATTCCTACTGGAGATTGTGCCTGGTGTTGTGGTTTTTCCTTTACCCCACTCATTGTTAAAATAAAATCCCTAAAGCAGAATCTTGATACATGCTCAAATTTAACTGCTAGGAA
The DNA here is from genome assembly GCA_012490785.1 of Eragrostis nindensis. NCBI lineage: Eukaryota > Viridiplantae > Streptophyta > Magnoliopsida > Poales > Poaceae > Eragrostis > Eragrostis nindensis. The sequence goes on from JAAXCT010001247.1 coordinate 74,032, forward strand.
GAACCATATTGAATTGTCGCATCTTATATATTTTCGGTGATAAGAGTGCTGGGCATCAACTCTAGAATGAAAGCTCTACTGACGTGCATGTTGTATCTGAGGGTAGCAAATAAATATTTTCATGAATATTGTTGGATAATAACTTTTGTGTTGCAATGCCTTTTCTACATATCCCATCCTTGTGTGGTTTCGAGTGTAGTAGCGGGCTCAAACTGGATATGGTGTATTAAGATTTGTTGTATGTCAGTCCATATGAAGCATCTCTACCTTTTAAATTATAATTGCACTTCTAATCAATCAGATTTATGCTTCATCATTATAGCAATTGTTACTTTAAATGTGTGCAATTCTTATTTTCACATCTTAGATTTGTATTTTCTTTTTTGCAGAATCAACAAATATGGATCTCCAGTTGTAGATCAACTTTCAAGAACCATATAAATGGGACTTTCAGGTATACATACCTATAGTCGATACAATTACTATTTTGTTTTTGCAAATCTGTTGTTTCTCCTTTTATCCGGTCTGTTTGGATTGATGAAAAAGATTTGTTAGCAGGTAGCTTGCTTGATTCTTATGTGAGCAAGAAGCTTGTTGTATTCAGACCTTATCTCGATAGGAAACGATGCACTAGAAACATCAAGATTCTTTAGACTGATTTGTGTTAACAGAAACTTCTACAAAATTCTACTTGTTCATAGTGATTTGAACAGAAACAAATCACAGATATTCTGTGTACAAATTTTACTTTGTTCATAGTAATGTTAGATACAACAATCTCATATGTTGTGTTTTTGTCATTAACAAAGCTACAAATGAAAATTTACAACGTCAGTGTATATGTCTGTCTTGTTTTGTTCTGTAAAATGCGGTTTATCCTTTATCGGGTCTGTATGCTATTGTAGCGCGCCCGTTAAGTAGTTCAAATTTCTTAACGGGTAGATTCATGTGACCCGTTAGATGGAACAATACAAACTGGCTACAAACAAGACTGGGCACATCCACAGCCCTTGGATGCAGATCTGATGGCTGGGGATGGTGCTTGAAAGCACCCCTAGATTTCAAGCACTTGAAATCTAGTCGTGCCCAAACAAAAAGGCTGAGCTCTCCGAGATGTAAAGTAGATGCTGTGTCGTAGGTGCTACAGGCACTCCTGGTCCCTTACTCGGACGGCGGGCGTGAGCGGTGTCGGTGTCGGCGGCGGCTGCCGCGTAGCATGAGGCCGAGGCAAGCACGAGCCACGAGCAAGTGAGGGCGAAATCACCCCGGCGCGGCCCCCCGTGCGACGAGGGGAATGCGCGGTCGATGCGGTAGGAGCGGGAGTGCCCGCGGCAGCAATGCATGTGGAGACCGCCGCGCCTCCCTGCCGGCCCGACGAGCTTGAGGATGATGGTGACCCGCGGAGAACGGCGAGCTGCTGGCTGCGACGCCACGAGTGGGTCAGGATGAATATGAAGAGTGATTTGGCTAGTATTTTGGAGTTTACCAAAATACAGAGAGGAGATTTTGGCTAAATAGATAGCTAAATAGAAATATAGAGAGTATAATTTGGCTAAGCTCTTGGAGATGCTCTAAGATAGTATAAAGTTACTGCACGTGTTTCTTGTGCGTGTGGCCCCGCTGAACCCACAGTCGTCGTTACCAAATTCAAAAGTTACCAACTTTTTAAAACTGAAAGGCTCTCCGCTATATATACCTGACCTGGACAGTGAGGTTAGGCATCAATCAGCAGGAAAGTAGCTAGCGTCCATGGCTGCTCAGGAGACGCAAGTGGGGGACCTGCCGGAGGCGTGCCTGGCGTATGCCATCGCGCTCACCTCCCCGCGCGACGCCTGCCGCTGCGCCGCCGTCTCGACCTTCTTCCGCGCCGCCGCCGACTCTGACCACGTCTGGCGCAGCTTCATTCCCAAGGACCATGAAGCCGTCCTCCAGCCGTCGCCGCCGGCCAAGACGGCTCGAAAGAAGGACGCGTAGCTCCGTCTCTGCGACGGTGGCGACCCCGTCGACGGCGACGGAGGGTGCCGGGTGTGGCTGGAGAAGGCGAGCGGCGCCAGTGCTACGCGCTGTCGGCGAGGAGGCTCAGCCTGCCATGGGACGACGGCGAGTTCAGCTGGAGGTGGACGACGCACACGAGCTCCAGGTTAGTTCGACCCTCTTCTCGTCCCACTTGGTCCCACTGGCCACTTCCCCCACCCTTTTTTTTTTGGTTCAGAAATCTCGCCTTCCTTTTTTTTTTTGGAGAAAAGTCAAAAAGCTGGTGGTGATGGTTAAGAAATACTCCCTCCGATCTTTTTTTGATGTCGCTTCCGACCAATTTGTGGGGATTAAGGAAAGCGTCATTTGACCTGTCTGCCCTTTCGCCGCTGCGCTCCCTGCCCCTCCCTGCAGCGCCTTGCCGCCTTCCCGCCGAGAGACTGGGCCGTCCGTCGAGCCCTGCCACTCCTACTGCACGCCTTCCTATCAAGCTCCGTCGCGTCCTTCTTAGACTGAGGCTTGTGGAGAAGCACCGGCCTCCGCGGCCGCGGGTCGGAGCCTCCGGCGGATCAAGCGGAGCCGGCGAGGACTGCGCTCTTCTTCTTCCTAGCCCCCTCCTCCTCCGGTAGCACGACGAGGATGCCGAGGCCGCGCGCTGACTCGCGACGATGGGCTAGAGCAGAGGACGACGGCTGCGGCGGCTTGTGCTGGGCGGACGGAAGAGGCGGTGGTCTGGTGGAGGAGGGGTAGATGCGGAAGAGCGCCGTGCGTCTGAACAGCAGCGTCAACAATTCTAACACCTTTTGATTTGAACTAGGACGACATCAAAAAAAGATCGGAGGGAGTAAGAATCAGTCATAACTTGTTGGTTCGCTGTCACAAAGTTTAGTTTTGAGCACGCTCTTGCACCTGAATAAATCTTCTTGACTCTCGTAATATTAGGCCGAGAATTTTTTATTGGATTTTAGCATGTGTTATTCTGCTGGCCGGCTATAGCCACCTCTATAGCCTGCTATAATCTCTAAAACGAGGTAGGTGGGTTAAGAGAATCCCCATAGCGCTAAGCTTAACAGCCCTCTATAGACTTTGTTATAGCCCGCTAAATTCGTTTAGTTAAGGTGATTTAACCGGTTAAATAGTGGTTTGATGAAGGATGAAGCTCTTGATGATGTTTGAAACTTTATAATATGATTTAGCCGACTAAATCAATGTTTTTATAACTTTGAATGATGGCGCAACGAAGACATGAAGCCATCGACTTATTTTAGTCTATGAAATTTCCTTTGTTTCATGTTTTATGTCTAATTATTTATTGAATCTTTAATGGTATTGTGAAACCACTAAATAGGCTTAGCTTTTTTTTTTTTTTTTGCGAACTACTAAATAGGCTTAGCTGTGGCTATAACCCGGTATAGTCCTTTGTGGACAGCAACCGCTAAAGGTCTTAGCCTGCTATTTTAAAACTTTGAACTTCAGAAGCACGCCAACCATTAAACCAGCTACTCCCCCTAAAAAAAAATTAAACTAGCTACTTGTTCTAAAAAAATTAAACCAGCTACTAAACCTTTTCCTTCTGTATGCAAAAGTCTTCAACCAGAGTTGGAATGCTTAAGCCTGATGATGGATTAGCAACTAAAGAGTGCATATATTTCGTGGCAGGTTTGCCGAGGTGGCGGAGCTGGTGGACTGCACGAGCCTGGAGATCAACGGCCGGCTCCCAACCGCCGCGCGTTCAACAAGGCCATTGATGATCTGGCCTTGATTGACCTGCCCCTCTTAAACCGTCGTTTCACTTGGTCAAACAAACGCGACGAACCGGTGCTTGCGCGTCTCGATCGAGTTCTCTTCAATCTAGCCATGAGCGAGCTGTTCCCGAATTCCTCTCTAACCGCCACTGTTGCTGCAACATCTGATCACACACCTCTCGCCCTCTCCCTCTCCTCCACCATCCCAAAAGGCCAAAACCATCCACTTTCCGTTTTGAAAATGCATGGCTCCACCCTAGGACGCGAATACCAAGTACTTCCAAGCTAAAGCTTCGCAACGTCTGCGCTGCAACCAAATCAGAGGGATTGAGGTCAACGGCACCATGGTCACCTCGCATGATGGGAAGACACAGGCACTGACAAATCACTTGGCTGGCATCCTGGGGGTCACGGTGCCGACGCAATGGCACTTTGACCTGGGTGCGCTGTACAGTGGCGGGCACCGTGTGGAAGATGGACCGCTGACTGCGCCGTTCACCAGCGCGGAGGCACTTGCTGCTGTCCGCGCCATGAACAAGAATAGCGCGCCGGGGCCTGACGGTTTCGGCCCCGGCTTCTACCAAGCTGCATGGCCGGAGGTAGCGCCGCGGGTTATGGAGTTCCTTGACGACTTCCACTCTGGAAGAGTGGATCTAGAGCTGTTAGGTTGATCTCAACCGACTTGGTCCAACGACCAAGTCGGGACCCCTGATCTAGTGGGCCCCTGTCGCGCAGTGCTATAAGAGGAGGTGGGGGCCGTAGTAGGCATGCACGCCAAGCATCACCTATGCCCACTCTCCCCACCACCAAGCGCTGAAGCGCACGGGATGCGCCACATCCGCGCCTCCACGATCTCGCCACCGAGCCCGCCGCCGCCGTCCAGGCCGACGGTCGCCATGGCAAGGCGTCGCGATCTACAAAAGCTAAGTACTCACCCTCTGATCTACACCTAGATGATTCTTCAGTTTTAACATTGGTATCAGAGCCGATCTATGGTGTAGATCTAGATCGGGAAAGAAAAGGGATCGAGATCCAACACTCTGCTCTCGTTGAGATCAGAGAACAGAAGATAAAACAAAGCAAGTTCATTTCGATAGGATTCGATCTCGAATCGAAGTAGCAAAAGAAGGAAACCCTAACCCTAGCAAAGAAGAAAGGGCGGCGGCGGGACTAGACTCACCTCCGGGATAGCCGTCGCCACTACCGCTGTCGGCGCCTCGCCGCCGCGCTTGAAGGTGAGAGAACACGCCGCCTGACGAACTCGTTCGTCGGCGCGCGGGCCCAACGGCACCGTCACAGCCCCGCTCGACGGCGGCGCGCTCACCCTCGGGTGGACGCGCGCGCCGACGAGGGGGACTGCGGCGGCTCCATCGCCTCTTCTTCCTCTGGCCACCATGGTCACCGTGTTGGCCTTGTCGGTGTCGGAGGGATAGAGGAAGGAGTAAAGGGAGAGAAAAGCAGAGAAAAGAAAGGGGGAGGCGGACGCGGCCTTGCGCCGGCGGGACGCTCCTCACCGCCGCCGGCGGGCACTTGCGCCGCCGCCATGCGGCTGCTGCTCGGGTGAGAGGTGGAATGGCAAGTGAGCTAGGGTTTCGGGTGAGGACGGTGCTCGGTGGTTTTGATCCTCCGATATCGGCGCTCAACCGTCCGATTGTGCTGGACGGCTAGGATGGCGCGGGCCGGCTAACGGCCCAGGTGGGAGCAGCGGGGCGCGCCGCGGCTGGGCCGTTTCGGCGGCCTCGCCGTCGGTTGCCGGGCTCCAGGCCCAGTCCGAGGTAGCTCCGCGCGCTCCTGCAAGCAGGCCGTGCTGGGCCGAAAGCAACAGGCCGGCGGAGACGTGGAAGAAGCAGGCCAAGCCGAGAAAAGTGGGCCGCATCGCACAGTAAAGGTTTCGTTTTAAGTTTTTTTTCAGAAGCATATGTTTGATGTCCTTTTGACTAGTTTTTAATCTCTACTCAGTTTTGAACCATCGGGATAAATTGTTTAGAGAGATAAGTATAGTGTTGCTTCTGAACAAGTATTATTCTTGGCATGATGTTTATTATTTTCAGAAGCATATATTTGATGTATTTGGACAAGTATTGTTAAGTTTTATCTCCATTTAATTTTGAACCAACGGGATAAATTATTTGGAGAGTATTGAGATAAGTTTAAAGGATGCTTCTGAATAAGTGTTTTATTCATGTCTCCGCTGCTATGACGTTGAAGCTAGTCTTGATCTCTGATAAATTTGAACCAACGCGATAATTTATTCAGAGAGTAGATGAATGAAGTATTGCTTCTCTTCATGTATTTATTGCAAGTTTTCTAAAGTTTCCGCTGCAAAGTTAAGTTTTATCTCTCATTTCTGCTGCAAGCTTTATTTGGGAGAGTAGTTGTTCAAGTAAATTATGATATTGCTATTTTCTGACCAACGTTGATGATAGCAATATTGTAAAGTTTTATTCATGAGAAAGTTTTATACATTAGTTCCATTTCTGCCCAACGGTGATGTGAAATTATTGTAGAAAGTCATTGTATGTTTGCCTGAGAGAGATTTATACTTTAGTTCTACTTCTGCCCAACGGTGATGTAGAGTTATTGTAGCAGAATAAAGAATTAAGGCATACAATATTTGCAAGAGAATACATTTGTTCTATTTCTGCCCAACGGTGATGTAGAAGAATGTATTGCTAAAATGATTTTAAGTTTTTCTCTCATTAAAGCTTCCGCTGCTGTTAGTTGATTAATTTTCTGGTTAAATCGGAACCAACTGGAAGATTTGACCGAGAATGAAGTATAAGTGTTTGTTCTTTTGTTATTATGACTAAGTATGATCACTCACTTCCTGTGTGTCCTGAGAGCCAATCTTGGCATTTATGTCCCTTATAGGGAATTACCGCATGGCGGGAGAGTTTTAGCATTGCACTTACGAGTGCATAAACCGCATGGCGGGAGAAATTAAGCATTGCGCTGATGAGTGCATATCCTGCGTGTCAGGAGAACTTTGTGATGACTCTTGTGCTATTTAAGTACCTCGCATGGCGAGAGAAGTTTGAGGTGGCTTTAAGCTATCCTAGAATTGACCGTGCACTTCTATAGTATCATGGTCAGTAAGCACTCAAGAGGTTAAAGGCCATAAGGGGAGCAATCCTAAATTACACTATTGCTAAATTAAAAGGTGGAGAGTCAACTATTTGACTTTTCACAAACGTACGCGGACACTCCTTTTGAGTTGCTCGTTTGCGGAGTTAGCAAGCAATGGTATGATGCACATTTTCTGCATGTACAATAGGGCCAGTAAGATCGAGTCATTAGACATGGATAGTAATTAAAGGGAAAATCAAGGCTTGATAGGTTGATTATTTCAACCGTGTTGAGCACATCATTAAGAGAATAAATTTTCCCTTGAAGTATCCTATAGACCATGAATCAGTTTTAGGACAAAAGGAAGTTATATACAGAAGAAATACTTGCAAGCACGACTTGCAGTAGTATAGCTAATAAAGAACCTTGTTTGCACAACGAGTGTGAATGAAGTAAGTGATAAAAGATCTCCTCATTCACAAGAATTAATGGATATCGAAATTATGGCAGTAAAGTTTATGCCATATTTCGAGGGGGAGAAATTCCATTATACGTTAAGCCATTAAGTCACACGATGCATGATATACATTGTGGCAAGGATGATCTATTAAGACTATGACCGTCAAAGGAGTACAACGGTCATGGTATTGATATCTCTATGTAAAGAAATAAGCTATATTCCTGGACCTTTTTTCATGGTTCCAATAGAAAGATAGCGTAGTTGGCCAGTATTCATGCTGGAAGAGCCTCAAAGTAAGTTAATAGTAAGGCGGTACTTATTGTACCATATGAGGCTTTAAAAGATCGAACCCAATCAAAAGTTTGAAGATACACCGTCTTTTCGAAAGATGGGTTGAATCTGGGGGAGCATAAGAACCAAGACTTGAAGAGAAGTGAGACTTTGCGTGTCTGCTTCAGTGACTCAAGAAAAGATCATACATCACATGCAGTTTGTACTCCCATGGCAACAACAATGTGAATGCGGAACCTGTCCTTCAGAGCCGATAGCGAATGTTGTCGCATGTGGGGGAGCAGCCACAACCCCAGATAGGAAATGTGCCAATTGAGACCTCATGAAGGTCTTAAAGAGTTAGAAGAAGAGTCATTCCTAATGAATACAGTCTATGTTAGCAATGAAATTCAAATGATGGAGGGTAATTCCACCTTATTTGAAGAAGTCATGAGAAGCGCTCACTCGCAGAGATGGCTTGAAGCCATACGAGATGAAATAAGATTAATAAGTACCAATTAAGTTTGGGACTTAGAAGATATTCCTAAAGGAGCCAAAACAGTAGGCTGTGAATGGGTCTACATATCTTAATGTGACTCCAGAGGGAATGCAGAAAGATAGAAAGCGCATCTTGTGATGAAAGTTTTATTGTAAGAGAAGACAAGATTTTAATGAGACTTCTTGCAAGGTCTCATGTAAGGATTCTTTTAGAATCATAGTGACATTAGTGGCACACTACAGTTTAGAGTTACATTAGATGGATGTAAAGATGACATTTCTCAATGAGGATTTGTATGAGAAAGTTTGCATGGCTCAACCCAAGGGTTTTGTCATGGAAGGAAAAGAACATAGAGGATGTTGTCTGAATAAATCCATTTATGGATTTAAGACAATAAAGAAAAGTTTTGGGTTTAGTGAAAACAGAGAGGACAATTGCATTGATGCAAAGTTTAAGAATGGGAAATTCTTTTCCTTATCCTGTATGTGGATGACATCCTGCTTGCTAGTAGTGATGGCCATCTACTTCTGGAGAAGAAGTTTGTGTCCTCAAGTTTTTGATATGAAAGATCTCGGTGAAGCATCATTCGTCTTAGGAATTGAAATTCACCGAGATAGAACGAAAGGGATATCAGGATTATCGCAAAAGGCATACTTAGAAATACTTAGAAAGGTTCTAAAAGAACATAGTATGCTTGCGGGTAAGTTTATGCCTGCTTCTATTATCAAGGGTAATAGTTTTGGGAAATATCAAGGTCGCATGAGCCAAAAAATGATCGATCAAAAAGGAATTAGTTCCATACGCTTCAAAGTTGAAGTTTAAAGAGTGCTCAAGTGAGAATTTACCCTGACATAGATCAAGTATCCGGAAAGTTTTGGCATAAGCCAGTCCAGACATAGATCACTGGAATGGAGATAAGATTGTCTCGCAATTTTGCAAAGTACTTAAGGCCTCATGCTAAGTTAGAAAGAACAAGTGCTCTCAAATAGTTGTGGGCACAAAGACAGTTTCTGCGAAATGTGTTGTGAAATCCACAATAGTTGCTAACAATCGCAGTTGGAGTTTTATTGTGGAAAAGCTCCAAACAAACAGCTGTGGTATCATCAATGATGAATGTCCACGGTGTAGCATGATATGAGGCCACTAAGCAGGCACTTAAAGTTGATAAATTCATATCCGGAATTAAGTTTTTCACTCCTGTGACAACAAGTCAAGTGTGCTACCAAACACATTGACATTAAGAGATACATTGTCAAGGAGAAAATCCAGAATCATATTCAAAGTATTGAGCACATAAGTTCCAAGCAAGTGCTTGCGGATCCGCTTACCAAAGGCTTACAGCCCAATGTGTTCAGAGAACACTTAGTCGACATGGGTCTATGGTAGAGCCTATGATTTCTGGATATTAAGGGCCCAGAATTAGAACTATTTCTGAACAGAGAAAGTGTATTGTAGCTGTTAATCTGATAGTATATTCTATCATGACGAGGCATGCTCTATGCACCAATCCATGATGCAATGGTTGTTTAAAGTTAGATAAGCGCAAGAACAAAGGATAGATGAGATCAAGGGGGAGAATGTTAGGTTGATCTCAACCGACTTGGTCCAACGACCAAGTCGGGACCCCTGATCTAGTGGGCCCCTGTCGCGCAGTGCTATAAGAGGAGGTGGGGGCCGCAGTGGGCATGCACGCCAAGCATCACCTGTGCCCACTCTCCCCACCACCAAGCGCTGAAGCGCACGGATGCGCCACATCCGCGCCTCCACGATCTCGCCACCGAGCCCGCCGCCGCCGTCCAGGCCGACGGTCGCCATGGCAAGGCGTCGCGATCTACAAAAGCTAAGTACTCACCCTCTGATCTACACCTAGATGATTCTTCAGTTTTAACAAGAGCGTGTCAACCGTGCATATGTCGTGCTGATCCCCAAGCGTCCCGGTGCCACCACTGCTGAGGCGCACCGGCCAGTTTGTCTACAGAACTGTGGTGTCAAGATTGCTTCGAAGATCATAACAACAAGATTGCAGATGCAGATTTCCTCATTGATTAACTTGGACCAGACAGGCTTCATCCGAGGGAGGTCAATCTCTGAAAATTTCGTGATGGCGGTTGAGCTTGTGCAATGCTGCTACAAGAGGAGAACTCCAACCCTTGTGCTGAAACTGGACTTCGCAAAGGCCTTTGATTCTGTGAACTGGGAGAGCTTGCTGATGGTTCTAGAGGCACGGGGGTTCTCGAGCAAGTGGCGGCAATGGATCACGGCACTGCTCCACACCTCAAGGAACGCGGTCCTTGTCAATGGCTGCCCTGGCCCGTGGTTCTCGTGCAAGCGCGGGCTGCGACAGGGCGACCCCCTCTCCCCGTACCTGTTCTTGTTGGTTGCGGACGTGCTGCAGACACTCATTCAGCAAGACGGTGGCGTCCGTCATCCGCTCGCCCCTCATCTCACCTGCCCAGTACTGCAATATGCGGACGACACGTTAATCTTGCTCCCGGCTGGCATTGCACGGGTCACCAGACTCAAGCAGCTTCTGGATCACTTCTCCGCTGCGACCGTGACTGCACATCAACTTCGGGAAGAGCACGGTGGTGCCGATGCATGCCGACGATGATACTCTGCCACAATGTGTCTCGGTTTTGGGCTGCCGTCAGGAAGGTTTCCCACAGACTTACTTGGGCTTGCCGCTGTCGAACGAGAAGCTCAACCTAACATCTCTTGCTCCGGTGTTCGGCTGCTCGGATGGATACTTGGCCGGATGGCAAGCTGGCCTGCTGATTTACAAGGCACGAGCGGTCTTGGTGAACTCGGTGATGGACGCTCTTCCTGTCTATGCCATGTGTGCATTGCATCTTCCTTTGGGTGGAGTTGACAAATATGATGGGAAGCGCAGGGCCTTTCTGTGGGCCGGTGAGGACAAGGTCAGCGGCGCGCAATGTTTGATCGCCTGGGACACTGTCACAAGGCCGCGCGACCAAGGGGTTTAGGCATCCGGGACCTCAATTTTCAGAACAACTGTCTGCTGCTGAAGCTCATTCACCGGATGTTCACGGCCACAGACTCGTCGTGGGCTCGCTGGGTGCGGTCACACGCAGACCTAGCGAACTTCTCCGGCGACATGGAAGGGACACACTGGGCAAACCTAAGAGAGTTGCTGCCTGTTTACCAAGCAATCACGACGGTGCAAATCGGTGATGGGAGGGCGACCTCCTTCTGGGACGACTGGTGGCTTGACGCAAGGAGACTATCCGACCTCTTCCCGGCGCTGGCCAGTCACTCGAAGCGCCCCAAGGTCTCTGTGCGCCAAGTCTTTGACGTAGGGCTGCGGCAACAATTTGTGCCGAGACTGTCCAGAGCCGCGGAGGGAGAGTTGGCCGAGGTACGCGACATGCTTGCTGCCGTGGTGCTCACTGATGAACCGGACACGCGCTGCAGCGAGCTCTTCTCCCCTGATGGCACACTGCGCTCGTCGGCTGTTTACAAACTTGTTATGTCAGCAACAGACCCCGGCTGTGATTTTGCAAAGTTCGTTTGGGGCAACCGTGCGCCGCCGCGAGTTCAGTTCTTTGGTTGGCTCATGGTGCAGGGCCGGATCCAGTGCAAGAGCAATTTGCTGAAGAAGCACATAGTTGAGGATGACATCTGTGAAGTCTGCACGCATGAGCATGAGGATACTGATCACATTCTGTATGGCTGCTCCTTTGCGCAATCTTTCTGGGCTGCCATTGGAGTTGAACTGCCGGCTGAACCGACCTCGTCGCGGGCATGGGAACTCACCTGGCCTACGGCGACGCTGACCAAGCACCGAGATAGCATGGCCCTGCTCTGCTACTGGCAGCTATGGAAAGACCGGAATGAAGTGGTCTTCCGAGGAGAAACTCCGTCGCTCCCCCGTCTGCTCTCCACTTGCCGTGAGGAAGCCAAGCTTTGGCGATGTCGCATGTCGTGCGACGATGATGAAGTTGCTACTGCCTGGTGTCGTTTGTTTTCGCCCATGTAGAACTTTCATATTCACTGGTGTTTAAAAGTTTGTAATATGCACTGGGCCATGATGGGCCGACCATTATCCTTATCAATGGAATCAGGTGGGGAGTTCTCCCCCCCCCCCCCCCCCCCCCCCCGTTGATCGTCAAAAAAAAAAAAAACCGCCGCGCTCACTCCGTCGACCGGCTACGCGGCTTACCTGGTGTACGGCACGGCGGAGGGCCACCGCGGCCTGAGCTACCCGGACCAGGAGACGGCGGTGGCCGTGGGCGGCCGCGTGCTGGAGCGCCACCGCGTGTGCCTCCGCCCCGACGACATGCTATTAATTTCGGACCAGGCCGTGCCGACCCACGTGCCTGACCCTCGGCCCATGGCACGGCACGCCACGAGATAAACGTGCCGGGCCGGCCCGTTTGGCCCACGAGCACGGCAGCCCGAAATTACCTTTCAACCCAATAGAGTGCTAAATCAGCCCAATAGAGGAGGAAATGAGGAAAATTGGTTGAAAGGCAAATGCCTTACCAATAGAGCACCTCGTCTTTACATTTCTAAATAAAACATGTATTCTATTTAAAATCGTGCCGTGCGGTGCCGCCCATTGGGCCGCACCCTCGGCCCATGACACGGCCCGACCCACGTGCCGTGCCGGCTCGGGCCCGAAATTCATCGTGTGCCGTGCTGTGCTCAGGCCGGGCCAAAAATTGCGTGCTTCGTGCCCGCCTGTTTGGCCCGGCCTATTTGGCCATCACTAGCTGGGCCTAAAGGTACCCGAGCTAGCAATCTAGCATGACGTAGCTGGTGTAGTTGTTCTGGGACAAGCAGGTGGTTGAGGTAAAGGATTGTATTTTTCTTCTCTTTTACGAAAGGGATGAAGTCTTTGTTTTTGGGCGGCGACGTCGTCCCTTTGGAATAATGTCTTCTGAGCTTCTCTCCGTCTCGAAGACGTCCTCTCCTCCGACGCCGGCGACAAGCTCGTGGAGTTTGGGGTCTGATGGACTCCTGTTTTGGAGGATGTGGTGGTCAATCTTCGGACATCTCTCTCACGCGTGGAAACACAAAGGGATTGCGAAGTCCCTCGTCGCGCATCGGATGGTGAAGATCCTGATGATTTCTCGATGGACGCGTTTCTTTAAGCTGTGTATAGATGTAGGTTTGGTCGTGTGCGTTGCGGAGTGCTTAAAATAGATGTATGTGCACGAACAGATACTATATTTGTACTCAGGTTTGAGAGGTTCAAAAAAAAAGTTGATTTGCCCATGGGTTGCCACGCCACAAACAAATTAGATAATTATAGCATGCAATGTTAATGTAATGAATTTATGGCCTGCGGTGACGGGCAAACCGTATGTCACTACTCATGCGCCACTGCTAAAAGAAAAGAGCACTGACACAGGTGGGAGCAATAAAATACAATAAAAAAAGGGTTGTGACCCTCCATCACTAGAGTCTTCAATTATACTAGTGGCCGTGGCGTGAGAGGAGAGGTCGGGATTGTTGTGTCAGCGCGGTGTGAAGAGTCACGCGAGGATGAGATGGAGAGGGAAAGGAAGAAAAGCTCGACAATTTACTTGAGAGAGCTTTTCATCTTCTAGTAGAAACGGAGCTTTTGCAGCTTATAGAAGTGAGGGGGAGATTTGGAGCAATCATCCGGGGCGCGTACGCGAGCCATAGACGATGCTTGTGCACCCCCTGTCATCCCGCGCCACTTTTTTTGACGGAAAATAGGATAGGATTTCCCTACTGCACTTTTATTAAAGTCAAGATTATGTTTTTTTGGAGAAGTCAGGATTATGTACAGGGTTAGTTTTGTAAAAAAAAAAAAAAAGGGGAGCTAGCTACACAGATCATAACCAACCCCCGCGCCACATTCAGCCCAAGTTGCTGGTCAGGCCCAATACAGAACGCGTGGCCCAGCTGCCTTTAGTCGTTTGTTGTTCCGTCCCTTTGTTCCAATTGTTCCGATGTTTCAGCTGCCCTTTGTTCTTATTGTTCCAGTCCATTGTTCCGATTGTTCCGTCCTTTGTTCGATTGTTCCATCCCTTTGTTCCGATTGTTTCAGCCTCTCGATTGTTCCAGTCCATTGTTCCGATTGTTCCAGCCCTTTGTTCCGAGCGTTCCATACTTTTGTTCCGATTGTTCTTGCCCTTTGTTCCGATTGTTCCACCCCATTTCAGGCACGGCGGGCGCAAGGCGGTGGCGCGCGAGGGGCAGTCGCAGCGGGCGTAGGGTGGTGCGTGACGCACGAGGCGAGTAGCGGGGCAGGGACGTGGAGCGGGGCTAGGACTCGCCGGCGGGGTGGCGAGTGTTGTGGGCGGCGGCGCGTGGGCCTGGGTGCGTGAGCCCTACGTGCGGGCGATGGCCCCTAGAGCTTTTTGTTTTGGAGCTTCATAGAGAAGCAAAAGCTTTTTTTTTAGAACCATAGAGAAGCAAAAGCTGCTAGAAGCTACATCAAACAAAGCCTCAATTGCGCGCTGGAGATCAGTTGGGCCGTCCTACTAAAGGCCCCAACTAGGGCTTGCTTCCGATGTAGACGGCCCATCTTCCGTCGTGCCACCGCGATGAGGCTATACCAGTACCAGCCAGCGGCTCTCGCTCCGGGCCTCCGGCCGTCGTCCGGCGCCGTCGTGCATAGGAGGGTTGGTGTTCCGTTCTCTGACTGCGGCCGGGATCAACCGGCTCCGACCGTCGGCGTTGAGGAGCTCCTTCCGGTAATGTCCTTCCCTGTCCGGTGGGCCGGAGAGATTCCGTTGGGTTCAGGATGGATAGGTAAGGAAAACCTCCTTCGGATTCATCGGGCACATGACTTATTGTCTTTCTCGACTGTACTGATTCGATGCTGATCAGTCTTGCGTATTATAATCAAGTTCATCTTGTCATTTTGGTAGTAGTAAACTAATGCTTGCTGCGCCGTGAGTAAAGTTTCTTACTCAAAGTGGTCACTATTCTCACGAGGCATGTGCCCGACTAGATGAGAACCAGAATGTACCAGTACCAACCATACCCCTGCTTTATTTTGAATATGTATTATACGTGCAATTCGAATTGTATTATACGTGCCGGAACATTAATTTCTTCTTTTTTGTGAAGACCCTCCTACTCTCTCTCTCTCTCTCTCAAGTGTATTACTACAATTTGAATTGTATTATACGTGCCGGAACATTAATTTCTTCTTTTTTTAATCCTTTAAAAAACCCTTTTTTAAAAAAACTTTTTTATCTTTTTTTTTCTTTTTTCTCTGTTCTTTCTCTTTTATCCTGTTTTGCTTTTTCTCATTTTGGTTGGTTTTGCGTCTCTTGTTGGTTCCTACAGGTTTTATCTCTAGCCTACCCCAACTTGCTTGGAATAAAAATGCTTTGTTGTTGTTGTTGTGCAGCCATTCCGATTCACCGATTCATACGACACATGGAAAAATGGCATCTAATTTTAATTCCTACTTGGTAATGTGCATGAACTGGCAGCGCGGTGAACATGATTAGACAGTCAATTTGCAGCAATGTAATATAAGTTGCAATCTTTTTACAATGTTCTGCTCGACTGTTCACAGTAGTTAGGATTTGTGAGGCAGTAAAGTATCTGCCCAACCGGTAACCAAACTTAGTAAGAGCTGGACAGTTTATAGATCTCTAGCGTAGCTTGGGCGAGCGAGACCATCACTCCACCGAAGGTGTCGGCTGTTTGACTCCTTTAGTTGTATGACTTTTTCCTCCAATCAAGTATGTTGCAGGTGACCAATCTCAAGTAGGAACCAAAACACATGCTCGTGGAAGAAAGCTCCAAGACGTTGGGCCGGGAGACATATGCTTGAAATCTATCAGCCAGTATTTCTATCCGAGAACGAACAACCCCGGAAGCATGGTGTACAATTCTGATGCCTCCCATACTCAAGGGTGTAAATAAATTAAGTCTCCTTGTTTATGTTCATCAATAGCAGTGCTAGCTCGGGTCATAGGATTCGCAAAATAGCAGTGCCTCCCGTTCCTACAAGATATGACTATTTATATGGGCAAGCAGTTTTTGTTTTTGTGTTCATGTATCGAAGTGGGCATTTGAAAATTGAGCAGACAAGGATACTTATACTAAAATGAAACAAGAACCGAGCTCTTATATGCAGTGGTGGATCCAGGATTTTTCGCTGGGTGTGCATACAAAAATTTTTGGCAGCAAATTCGGTATAAAACATATAGTAAAATTTATCAAACATGATACAAATTCGGTCATTTGATTAAATAGTTTAGATACATGACAAAAGGTTTTACAAAAAAGTAAAGTACTCACTCCATTGCGATAATAATCTAGCTTATTCACTTTGCCTCATGGACACGAAATTCTCAATTAAGTCATCCTTGTTACTTTAGAGAAGTCTTGCTCGATAATTGTGACTAAACTTTCATTTAGCAACTCATCAAACATTGTATTTCTCAATTTATCCTTCACTAGACTCTTTCAACGCAGTAAGATCACTGCTAATTTAAGAAGCAGGTTAAGAAAATCATAAATGACATGCTCATTTGTTTTTTTTGGAAGCAAAAACATGTTGATTTGTTTCAAGAAAAAAGAGAGCTCACATTTACTTGATCAGGGTTTGAAACCTAACTACTGACCAAAGTTGAAAGTACCTGGAAACAAATAAACAATTCTTCTGATATGCTGGTCATGGCGCGCGGCAATAGGCTTGGAGCCTAGGAATATGAAGAATTGTAACCAGAATACAATAAGTATCGATTCTACTAATTAGGCGATTAGACTGGTTACATATCCGTGGTGTGCAGCTTTTCAGTTTGGATGCTGGCTGCTGAGTTATTGGTCGTGCGTTGCTTCCGCAGGCAAGCCAGTGATCGTCGATCGAGAGTAGCTTCAGCGAGTGGAAGGCGCCTAGCAGATAGCGTTGTGCCCGTGGCGGAAATACCAAGTCGATCGAAGGAGTCAAGGAAATAATTGTTCCTGGCTTCAATTCGAAGATACCGTTTCCTGGGCACTTCCTTTGGCCGGAGTTTTGGGCAATTAGCAAACTAACTAAAAATTTAAGGGCCAAAATCCAGGGTAGTCCCAGGACCACCTGGACTACCCCTTGGATCCGCCCCTGTTATATGGACACATGGCGAACACCATATAATTGAGCAATGAAACATCTCATATGTTTTTCAGTGGCAGGGTGCCCCGGCCCAAACGAAACTTCTTATTTGGGTAGCGTGATTACTCATTTGTAGAAAACATGCCTTGAAATGAAACAACAATGTGTTTTCCACAGATATGGCCCTGCCACAGCTTGTATAATTTGTCAAGTTCGACAATGACCTGATAGAATAGACAAAGATGTCGTTTTCGATGTCCGCTACATCGCTCTAGCTGTGTTTTCCGCCGGTGTCCCTTGGCCACACGATCTGCAGGAACTAGACGTCAAAAACAACCGGGGCGCGATCTGCACAATGCCCGGCTTGTTATAGCCGCCTTACTCCCTGCAGAGGCGGATGAGCGGAACCATCCTATACTCCCGGCAGGCGTACGCCCACACGACCGGTGTACTCCGGCAGGTGGTCGCAGCTAATGACTCAGGACGAGCCTGCCAATGGATAGCCCTGCCATATGACCAGGGCCGTGACCGCCAAACAATCAGCAAGCAAGGAGAAGCACCACACCCAAGCCATCTGTCAAGATTTTTGTGCTTCCGAAACTCCTGGTGCATCCCATTCCTTCCTCAAATTTATTTGACACCGAGCAGGTATAGAAAAATTATGCATGCACACACTCATTTCTCCGCTGCGAGGGTTATGTCTCCCAACACTTTCGTGCTATTCATAACAGACGAGGAGGCAGGGAGCTCAAGTTTTATAGATCTGTGTCCAGACAGGCACACTCTAATACAGTGCTTACGTGTTTCACCAACCAACCGGCCACAGTAGAAACAAACCATTCATGTAAGAAACCAATTAATAAGAGAACAAGCAATGGGATGACACTCAGAGTAAAATATGGTATGAAAAAGAACAATAAAACATTTTCTGGTTTTGTTACACCATATTTTATCGAGGATTTGATTCACTTAATAGAGCCATTAAAGGTGTCCAGTGGACACTCTCTGTCATCTTTCCTGGTGTAAAACACGCGCAAGCCATTCCAATTCATATGACAGTTGAGAAAGTGGCACCTTATTGTAATTACTACTTGGGAATGTTGCATGATCCGGCATCGTGGTGAAGAATAATAGTCGATCTATTTGCAACAATGTAATGTAAGTTGCAACTTGGTACATTATGTTCTGTTCACACTAGTTAGGATTAGTGAAGCAGTGAAGCGTCATCACTCGAAGGTGTCTGCTGTGTTGACTGACTGCTTTACTTGTAAGACATTTCCTGCAACCAAGTTGCAAGAGGCCAATATCTCAACAAGAAACCCGAACACATGCCCCGCAGAAAAAGCGCCAGATGGGCATTAGGCCGGGAGACATCTTCTGGCAATAGAGTCAGCTAATATTTCCATCGGAGAACCAACAACCACTCACGACTGACGCACACTTCTGCTTCCTTCCATACCCAAGGTTGTATTCAAATTATGTCTCCTTGTTCATGTTCACCAAAAGTAATGCTAGCTTGGGCCAACGGAATGGCGTAATGGTAAGCTTAACCTCTATAGTCGGTTGTTGATATGTTAGGCATTAATGGGGTCATGAAGTTGTATGTTAGCTACAATATTAAGGCATTCATGACTCACTATTTATGATGAAAATGAGGAGCATCATGTGGAAACGCATCAAAAGGGCAAGATCACTTCTTGCCATAAACGATTCAATAAACCACAGTGCAATTGCATGTTCACTGTATATCTACAGGTCTTGTCTCAACATTAATTGTTGTACTCCCTCCGTCTCAAAATAAATAATATTTGCATAAAATTTTTGAATAAGAGGAACGGTCAAACGTGGTGCTTAAAGTCAAAAACGTCAATTATTTTGGGACGGAGGGATCCACTACTACAAAACATGGCTTTTGTAACACATACCTGTAACAGAAGTAAAAATGTGTTACAAAAATATTTCGTAGTAACACAACTATTTGTGTTACTCAGTGTGCTTGTAACACAAATGCTTGTTTCGTAAAAATGTGTTACAGATAATTATTCTAGTAACACAAAAATAGTGTTACACTATAGTGTTACATGGAAAGCAATATGTTCTAAGCATGGCAAGCTTTGAACTCATAGTAACACAAACAAATGTTATTGTTATGTGTTACTACAAATCGTAGTAACACTTTTCTTAGGCTATAGTAACATATATTCAAATAATTTTTAGGTTAAAACCAATTAAGCGTAATTACTTATCACATCTGCATGTGTAGTGTAGTGGAAACTCAATAACTAGTGATGGTGAGTTCTTAAGATCGAATCCTAGTAGCCATTAATTTTTTGCAAAGTTTTTATGTTACTAGTAACACATTTTTTAGACATAGTAACACACTTACATGTGTTTCTACATTATTATTGTAACATATTTTTTCACAAGCAGTAACATATATGTGTGTTACAATAGAACTTGCTCTAGTAACACCAGCATATGTATCACTTATTATATTTGTTACTACATGTCTCTGTAACACTTTTCTCTAGCTTCAGTAACACATATATGTGTTACTAAAGCCTGACAGATAACTACCACCAGAACCTGCAAACTGCCACATGAGGGTGACAAAGTCCCTATGTATTTAACTCGTGATGCTTGACAAGTCCCAATGGAAATGAAAGTTTTACACAAGGCTTTCTCAATGGAATTTACAGATGCCGCACATAAGCAGTGCCAGCCAAGCACTACGAGCAGGATTCCTTCCATGATGAATATGCAAGTCAACAACGTGATACACAACATTATTTTAACAAATTTTGATGAATTAGTTTTATCTGGTCATTTAATTATATCATAGTGGAGTTTGTTTTGTTCAAATATTTGTTTCATAGTACTTTATAACCGGACTTTGAACATCTAAAAATTTCCACTAAGGAAAAAAACATTACATAAGTATCTTTGGTTGAGGAGACATTGAGAAGCTGAGACGGATTACGAGCTGGCCTATCCCTCTGGATCATGTAAGAAATAGACAAACCAGACTTCCGCGCTGCGAATCCCACCGGCCGTCGTGTACCGTGTCATAGCCGCCATACTCCTTGCAAAGGTGGATGAGCGGAACCATCCTATACTCCGGCAGGTGTATGACCATACGACAGGTGTACTCCTGGCTGGTTGAAGCGCCCTGGTTATCCCAGGAGCTCAAACACTTTATTATACCAGTCCCTGAATCAGTCGCTGGTACAATCAAGTCTTACAACAGGTGGTATTACAAGTCGCGACCTGGCAGGGGTCGATTAAGAAGCAACAAGAACACTAGTAGATAGGCAACAGTAAACACAAAGCTAAACCAGAAGATGACTTCTAGGTCATCAAACGGCATAGCGGAAGCAACTAAGCGGTAGACTAATGCCACAGGCAGCTCGGGTGCGGACGAGACCAAGCTCAATCGTCTTCCTCACCGTCGGCGTCGACGAAGTCTGGATCTTCCTCTGTAATCAGCAAGCAAGAATGAGTACAAAAGTACTCAGCAAGTCGCAACCCTTACCCTACCATCAATGGATAAATGTATGCATTTGGCAGTAGCAAGGTAAAGGCCATCAGGTTTAACATTGCAATAAAGCAAGTTTTACACATGCAGGGGTTCAGTTTATAAAGCATTTTAGCAAAAGCATCAAATTAAGATATTAAGGGGTTGGTCAAGTTTTACGTTGCCGGACACCCCGTCCATGACAACCTTCGGCGGAAGGCCGGACCTATTCTCAAAACAACTCACGCATCAAGGAGATAAGCACCCACCCCATGCTAGTTCTTGGACCGAACCAAAGCCATGTCTGTGACCGTGGACTCGGCTATTCGAATAGATTTAACACTCTGCAGAGGTTGTACGCTGTACCCACAATCTGAGTGCATCACAAGCCACCGCGCTCGTGGGTGTGAAGACTCACAAAGCCATTACCCATCACAGCATCGTCCCGACTAATCGCCATGGGAGTTATCCAGGGGTCTAGCCTCTGATCTAGGTCTTCGACCGGGTCGCACACGTCTGCATCACGTCCACCTGCTCCATGGGCTCTTGCATCTCCAGCCTCCAGGTGATTAACAGACTAGCTGGCGGGGTTTAGACTAAGCCGTGCCGCATACACGGTAGTGTGGTCGCACTGAATAAAACGGCTAGGTAGGATGTCACAAGCAACTCGGTCCTTATACGAGCCAAGGCAATCATCTCCACATATATGAACCCACCACAGAGGCGGCATTCATCTCCCATATCACATGTCAAAAGCACACCACAGAGGCGACGCTTAATCTTCCATAAATATCATCAGGATCACCTCAGCTCTAACCCAAGTTCATTCATTCATCTTTCTTTAGTTATCACCCAACCTTACTACTACCACACAACACCAATCACGGTTTTCACATTTGCAAAATCTAGATATAAGTAGAGCACTTAGTGATACACAGTCCTAAGCATTTCTATAACAAGGCAATCATCCATGCGTAAATATTATCATACATGGATATCCTAAGTTTAACAGGGAATAATTTAGGACAGGTAATATAAGGCTCAGTGGTCTTGGTCATACTACACAAAGGTTTTGCAAACATCAGGGCAATCATTTTATGCAATAAAATAGCTTCTACGGGTTGTGTTTATAAAACATAGGAGCAGTATGATCAAAGGGAAAACGGATTGTGACTTGCCTTCGTTGACGTCCTCGGGGAGTTCCTGCTCAAAGTCTCCGGCTCCTGGTTCCTGCTCCTCCTCCTCCGCGTACTCGTACTCTCCGTTAGCTACGCGACCGGCAAACAAGCAAACAAACACAAATAAATACAAAAGAAATAGAAGATGAGCTCTATAAAAGATGAAACTGGTAGGAATGAATAGAGCTCGATTTTAGATGAATTTAGGAGGAAGAATGAGGTTAACCGGAGCTCGGACGGTGGAGATATGGATTTTATAGTGGAGGTTGCCAGTTTATTCCGAAAATAAATTCGGAAATGAAAATATCAGCACGTGTGCTGGGCTGCTGCTGGTGTTTCGATCAAGGGGAAAAGGGCCTGCTGGACGTATGGGCTGCAAGGGAGGTGCTGCCTGGTAGTATGGGCCTGCTGGACGGACAAGTGGCCCACAAACATTTAGTGGCTGGTTGTGCACACGTTGCTGGCCCAGGAGAAAAATAGATCGGGAGAAATAGACTGAGCACAGGATCGTTCTTCCTTCTCTTCTCCCGTTCACCATGGATGAGCATCAGAAGCTCAAATCGGCAAGGGGGAAGGGCAGGAGGGCGGCCAGGGAGTGGGGAATCTAAGGAGGAGTCCACGACGGTTCCATTTGAGGCATAAATTTGGGGGGAGGCCATGGGGAACAGCGGTTGCGGCGAGGAGGAAGCGAGGGCTGCCATGGCTGACAGGTTGAGCTCGGGAGAGGGAGAGAGGGAGCGATTGAGCAGGCTAGGGAGGTGGGGTTGGTGCTGGGGGTGCTCACCTACAACTCAATCGGGACAGGGACGAGCTGGAGTGGAAGATCGATGGCGCGGCCGTCGGGATTGGGGAAGACGACCGGTTTCGCCTCAACGGAGCTGGGGAAGGGGATGGTGGCCTGGTGGTGGTGCGGTGAGGCGGAGGAGCTCGTGCTGGGGCTATTTATAGCGGAGGCGAAGGGGCGAGGCTTGCTGCAGACGCCGGGGCGGTGGCGCTGAGGCGACGGCGTCGCTGTGCGTACAGCGGCGCGCATGGGCGAGCAGCCACGGTGGGGCTCGGGCGGTGCGTCGCTTGTGGCGCGCGCGAGCAGTGGTGACGAGACGGGAGCGGCAGCGGCACAGGCAAGTGGGCACGGCTCAGCTTAGCGTGCGGCTTTGGCCTGAAGGGACGTGAGCTGCAGCGAGCAGAGAGTGGCCTGGGCGGTGCGTCGCGATGCGGCGTGCGTGAGCAGCTGCGACGGGATGGCTCAGGCAGGAGGAGTGATGGCGTTACGGAGCCACAGTGCGGGGCGTCGGGTTGCGCTTGGAGCGGCTCAGCTCGATGAGACAGGGCGGGCAGGCGGATTGATGGAGGTAGGCGGGTGGGCTGGGACTCGTGGAGGTTGGCCGGACCGGAAAGAGAGGGGAAAGGCAGGTCGGGCCAGAAGGAAAGGAGAGAGACGGGAAGTTGGGCTGGAGACGGCCCAGAACGGAAAAGCGAGAGGGGAAAGGTTTTGAAAAGTTTTGAAAACTTCCGATTACAGTTTTGATTTGTATTTAAATTTTTAGGGTAAATTTTCAGGACGTTACAAACCTACCCCCCTTAAAGGAATCTCGTCCTCGAGATTCAAGCCGATCCTCGAAGAGGTGGGGATACTCCTTCCTTAAAGCATCTTCTCGTTCCCAAGTAGCTTCTGCTTCTGTGTGCCGACTCCACTGAACACGATACAGACGAACTGTTGAACCTCGGGTCTGACGGGTTGTTACATCCAAAAATCTTAATCGGCACTTCCCGATAACGGAGGTCATCTTGTAAACCCAAGTCTCCACAGAGACATGTTCTTCTGGTATTCTCAGACACTTCTTGAGCTGGGACACATGAAAAACATTATGCACATCTGCCAACTCTGGTGGTAGCTCAATCCTGTATGCCACCGTACCGATCTTCTTCAACACACGGTAAGGTCCGATGTAGCGTGGTGCCAACTTGCCACGGACTTAGAAACGACGTGTACCTCTAATTGGGGAGACTTTAAGGTACACATAATCTCCAACTTGGAAACTTAAATCCCTTCTTCTTTTGTCTGAATAACTCTTCTGACGAGACTGTGCTTCCTTGAGCTTTTCTCTGATTTCTGCAACCTTTTCTTCTGCTTCCTTAACGATGGAGGGTCCTGTAAGGGAACGCTCTCCAACTTCTGACCACATCAGAGGTGTTCTGCATTTTCTGCCATATAACACTTCAAAAGGTGACATCTTGAGGCTAGCTTGGTAACTGTTGTTGTATGAGAATTCTGCATAAGCTAGACTCTTCTCCCAGTCTTTGCCATAGGTCAGTGCACAGGCTCTCAACATGTCTTCAAGGATTTGGTTGATTCTTTCTGTCTGACCATCTGTCTGAGGGTGATAAGCAGTGCTGAAATCCAACTTAGTTCCCAAAGCAGAGTGTAAGCTTTTCCAAAACCTAGAGGTAATTGGGTACCTCTATCAGAGACAATTCTGCTCGGTACTCCATGTAGCTTCACTATGTTGTCAATGTACAACTGAGCTAACTTGTCTCCTCCATAGTTGGTTCGTACAGGAATAAAGTGAGCGACCTTGGTGAGTCGGTCCACTATTACCCATACAGAGTTATATCCCTTCTTTGTTTTAGGAAAACCAACTATAAAGTCCATGCCGACTTCATCCCATTTCCACACAGGGATTGCTAAGGGCTGGAGTAATCCTGCAGGCTTCTGGTGTTCTGCCTTGACTCTCTGACAGACATCACATTCTGCAACAAACTTGGCTATATCTGCCTTCATTCCATTCCACCAGTACTTTCCTTTAAGTCAAGATACATCTTGGTAGATCCTGGGTGGATGGAATATGCTGAGTTGTGGGCTTCATCCATGATTATCTCTCGAAACTTCCTTCTTGTGGTACACAGATTCTGTCTTTATACCACAGAGTGCCTTTATCATCTACTCTGAAGTTTGGAGCTTTGTTTTCTCCAGTGTGGCTGCGGATCTTCATTAACTCTTGATCATTGAGCTGGGCTTGTCTGATCTGTTTATCTAGTGTTGGTTGCACACTCAGACTATTCACACAAGCTCGAGGCACTATCTCCAGATTAAGTTTCTTATCTCGGTCGACAAGTGATCATTGTGCGTCATGAGGTAGTTGCAGTAGGCTTTTCTGCTTAAGGCATCTGCAACAACATTTGCTTTTCCGGGATGGTAGTGGATTTCTAAATCATAGTCCTTGATTAACTCTAACCATCTTCGTTGTCTCAGATTCAGATCTGGCTGAGTAAAGATGTACTTCAAACTCTTGTGATCCGTGTAGATCTCACACTTATTTCCAATTAAGTAGTGCCGCTAAATCTTTAGGGCATGCACTACTGCTGCTAACTCTAGATCATGAGTGGGATAATTCTGCTCATGTGTCTTCAATTGCCTTGATGCATAGGCAACAACTCTACCATCTTGCATTAGGCCACATCCCAAGCCTTGTCTTGATGCATCACAGTAGACAACAAAATCTCTGTGAATGTCAGGTAGGACTAACACTGGTGCTGTTGTCAGTCTTTTCTTCAACTCTTGAAAGCTTCTTTCACAAGACTGGGTCCATTCAAACTTCTTATCTTTCCTGAGAAGTTCTGTCATTGGTCTGGCTATCTTGGAAAATCCTTCAATAAATCGGCGGTAATAACCCGCTAATCCAAGAAAGCTTTTGATCTCTGACACATTTGTCGGCTGAGGCCAATGAGTAACTGCTTCAACCTTCTCAGGGTCTACAGCAACTCCTTCTGCTGTCAGAATGTGGCCAAGGAAGGCAACTTTCTCAAGCCAAAATTCACATTTACTGAACTTGGCGTACAACTTGTGAGCTCTGAGCTTTTCCAAAATTACTCTCAGATGTTGCTCGTGCTGTTCGGCACTCTTTGAATAGATCAGTATGTCGTAAATGAGGACAACGACAAACTTATCTAATTCTTCCATAAATACCTTGTTCATGAGATTCATGAAGTATGCAGGTGCATTGGTTAGTCCAAAGGACATAACTGTGAACTCATACTGACCATATCTGGATACAAATGCTGTCTTTGGGATATCTGCTTCTCTGATCTTCAACTGGTAATACCCAGACCTCAAGTCAATCTTGGAGAAGTACTTAGCTCCTTTTAACTGATCAAACAGGTCATCAATCCTGGGCAGAGGATACTTGTTCTTGATGGTCACTTCATTCAAGGATCTGTAGTCTACACACATCCTCATACTTCCGTCCTTCTTCTTGACAAACAAAACTGGTGCTCCCCAAGGGGAAGAGCTGGGTCTGATATATCCTTTCTCTTGGAGTTCTCTTAACTGTTCCTTGAGTTCTGCTAACTCTGCGGCTGCCATGCGGTAGGGTCGCTTGGCTATTGGGGCTGTTCCAGGGATAAGGTCAATGATGAACTCAATATCCCTATCTGGTGGCATTCCAGGTAACTCGTCAGGGAACACATCTGGATACTCATTTACCACCGGTACTTCTTCTACAGTCTTGGTTTCCATGATAAACACCATCGAGTCAGGTTTACTTCCAAGGGCTTGGCAAACTACTCGGGTTCCTTCATGATTGGTCACTGTAACTGTTCTATCTGAACATGCTATGACACCATCATGCTTGGTTAACCAATCCATTCCAAGGATTAGATCTATTCCCTTGGATTTTAGTACCACTGGACTAGCTAGGAAGGCTACCCCACTTAGGGTGATTCTTATCCGCGAACAACCCAAGTGACACTTGATGTCAGCTCCGGGCGATCGGGTTATTAAGGGGGTTTTAAGCAGTACTGTAGGTACTTTATGCTTTTCCACAAAACTTGATGATATGAAAGAGTGCGATGCTCCAGAATCAAACAAAACTGTTGCAAGAACTGATTCAACAAGAAACTCACCAAGCACAACTCCGGGTGCGTCCTGAGCTTCCTGAGCATGAATGTGGTTGACGCGGGCACGTCCGAAGGACTGCTGTGTCTTCGCTGGCTGGTTGGAGACTTGGTTGGTTCCACAAGTGGCTCCAGATATCCTTGGTCCATTCACAGTGTTGGACTGAATGGAAGCAGCTGGCTTGTTCTTGTGGGGACAGTTGGCAATGAAGTGGCTAAGGTCACCACAGTTGAAGCAAGCCTTGGGTTGGTTAGTCACTTGACCACTGTTGTACTGCTGAGTCTTGGTGTTGTTCTGACTCTTCTGAGGGAAACTGGGCTGACGAGAGATATTGGATGGAGTCCTGAACTGCATTGGGGCTTGACTCTTCTGACATTGGAAGTTGGAGTTCCTAGGCCTCTGGAATCTTTCCTGCTGACGGACTTCATGAGCTGCAAATTTGCGCTTCTTCTCCTTGGACATCTCTATCATTCTTTCTTCTGTCAGGATGGTCTGGTTCATCAAGGTGTTGAAGTCAGGATAGATGTAGGAGCCATCTATGTTCCTAACTCTCCTGATAAACCTTTCTTGAACTTGTTCTGCTTCTTCTTATCAGTTGAAACTTCCTCGGGAGCATAGCGAGAAAGCTCAATGAACTTGCGGATGTACTGATTCACAGACATGCTTCCTTGCTTCAGTCTACGAAACTCATCTGCCTTGAGTTGCATGGTACCTTTTGGAACATGGTAGCGGCGGAATTCTTCCACAAATTCCTCCCAAGTGATGGTTGTGGGATCATCATTGGCTTCACAGTAGTTCTCCCACCAGGCTAAGGCTGTCCCAGTGAGTTGATGGGATGCCAGGAGAACTCTGTCTCTACCTTCACAGTTGATAGCATCAAGCTTCCTTTGAATGTTCCTTAACCAGTCATCAGCTTCGAGTGGGTCCTCAGATCCTCCAAAGGTTGGTGGCTTGATTCTGACAAACTCAGCCATCTTACTCTGGAAACCATGCGCTAGCAGCTGACGGCGTTGGTTGTTGTTGTTGTTGTTGTTCTGCACAAGTGCTTCCAACAAACGGGTTTGTTGTGCCATAACTTCCGCCAGGGTGGGGAGCGGAGGGTTAGGCAACTGTCCATGGTTGGAGTTCTCAGCTTGAACTTCAGCTTCTTGGTTCACTTCTTCTTCCCTACGGTTGTTGCGCTGGCGCCGTTGGCGCTGCTGGACCCTTGCAGACCGCTTGGGCGGCATCTGTTTCAGGATAAAGGGGAGGAGCATAAGATGAGAGAAGAACCTAAGATCTTCTTTATGTTATTATTTAGTTCTCTTTGTTGTTATATTTTTATTTTTTTAAAAGGGGCGCAGGGCACAAGGGCCTTGCTGGCACACACAACAAGCAATTCACACAAACAAGCAACACTCACAGATTCATTAAAACAACAGGGGTTCAACACTAGCGAAGAGCTACTAGCGATTACACTGCAACAACAAGGGACAAACTAAGACTTCGGGGGTACAGTCTTCCACAGACACTTTCTTGAACTCGGACCGGTAGCTTCATCCCATGATGATTGGATCTTCATCTCGGTAGACACTCAGGGGTCCTGGGCATCCATGAGGTTGCAGGGGTCTTCCAGACCTCTAACTGGGGAATCTTCATCTGAAGCAGTGGGGAGGCGATCTTCATTCTCCTTTGGAAAAGGCTGGGTTAAAGGGAGGGGCTCTTCTTCTTCTTCGACTTCTTCTTCTTCTTCTTCTTTACCGTCTGCTTGAGAGGGCGGTGGTGCAGGAAGATCTTCTGCGTACTTCCTCTTGATGTTGCTTCCCGCAGAGCAGATAGGAGTCCCATCCAAAACGGGACGTTCTCCTACTCCGGGGATATGCAGAGTCCTGCAGTGGGCACGCCCAGTGAGATAGGCAGTGCCAACTAGCTTGTTGTAGCGGTCTTCTGCGGACTTCAGGGCTTCTGAGGCAGCAACAACACGGCTTTCTGCTTCAGCTTCACGAGCTTTGGCTTCAGCTAGCTGAACACGTAGGGTCCTAACTCGTGTCTCAGCTTCTTCGGCTCGAGTGATGCACCTTCGCAGTCTGGCTGCGGTTCCGTCATACAGCTCATCCAAGGCGAGCAGATAACGGGTCATGGCAACCACTGTGGGGTCTCTTTCAGCCATTCTCAGGCCTTCAATTGTCCTCATCCTTGCAAGCCAAGTGGGGCGGTTTCTCTCCATAGGAGGGAAAAACCTCATTGGCGAGCGACCGATAGGCCTCTCGTACATCTGGCACAAGTACCGAAGGGCCTTTCGTGCCACAGCTTGGTAGGTGTCTGCGAATCGTGACCCAGTGGTAGTCACGTTCCAGGGCTTCATCTCGGGGTGGTCATCACTGGCTCCAATGTGAATGGTGACTTCACAGCGCTCAGTGCCAAACTCTTCATACTCTCTTCCAACATACTCCGCTGGCTCATAATGCCAAGTCTGACCATGGCATCACGTAGCACCTTTGGGAAGCCAGGGGTCTCCAAGCAGCAGTCAGTTACCCATCCATCTTCTTCCATCTGTAGAGGAGGATTAAATAAGAGTTTTGCAAAAGAGGGGGAAAAGCTAAGGAGTTTTCCAAAATAGTTTGCAAATAATTTTCACGTCCAAGCCTAAGGTCACGTCCTACAGCCAAGCACGGCTCTGATAACACCTGAAGCGCCCCGGTTATCCCAGGAGCTCAAACACTTTATTATACCAGTCCCTGGATCAGTCGCTGGTACAATCAAGTCTTACAACAGGTGATATTACAAGTCGCGACCTGGCAGGGGTCGATTAAGAAGCAACAAGAACACTAGTAGATAGGCAACAGTAAACACAAAGCTAAACCAGAAGATGACTTCTAGGTCATCAAATGGCATAGCGAAGCAACTAAGCGGTAGACTAATGCCACAGGCAGCTCGGGTGCGGACGAGACCAAGCTCAATCGTCTTCCTCACCGTCGGCGTCGACGAAGTCTGGATCTTCCTCTGTAATCAGCAAGCAAGAATGAGTACAAAAGTACTCAGCAAGTCGCAACCCTTACCCTACCATCAATGGATAAATGTATGCATTTGGCAGTAGCAAGGTAAAGGCCATCAGGTTTAACATTGCAATAAAGCAAGTTTTACACATGCAGGGGTTCAGTTTATAAAGCATTTTAGCAAAAGCATCAAATTAAGATATTAAGGGGTTGGTCAAGTTTTACGTTGCCGGACACCCCGTCCACGACAACCTTCGGCGGAAGGCCGGACCTATTCTCAAAACAACTCACGCATCAAGGAGATAAGCACCCACCCCATGCTAGTTCTTGGACCGAACCAAAGCCATGTCCGTGACCGTGGACTCGGCTATTCGAATAGATTTAACAC
The DNA here is from genome assembly GCA_012490785.1 of Eragrostis nindensis. Taxonomy (NCBI): domain Eukaryota; kingdom Viridiplantae; phylum Streptophyta; class Magnoliopsida; order Poales; family Poaceae; genus Eragrostis; species Eragrostis nindensis. Next base: position 104,047 of record JAAXCT010001247.1, read on the forward strand.
TCTGCAGAGGTTGTACGCTGTACCCACAATCTGTGCATCACAAGCCACCGCGCTCGTGGTGTGAAGACTCACAAAGCCATTACCCATCACAGCATCGTCCCGACTAATCGCCATGGGAGTTATCCAGGGGTCTAGCCTCTGATCTAGGTCTTCGACCGGGTCGCACACGTCTGCATCACGTCCACCTGCTCCATGGGCTCCCATTGCATCTCCAGCCTCCAGGCGCTTAACAGACTAGCTGGCGGGGTTTTAGACTAAGCCGTGCCGCATACACGGTAGTGTGGTCGCACTGAATAAACGGCTAGGTAGGATGTCACAAGCAACTCGGTCCTTATACGAGCCAAGGCAATCATCTCTACATATATGAACCCACCACAGAGGCGGCATTCATCTCCTATATCACTTGTCATAAGCACACACAGAGGCGACACTTAATCTTCCATAAATATCATCAGGATCACCTCAGCTCTAACCCAAGTTCATTCATTCATCTTTCTTTAGTTATCACCCAACCTTACTACTACCACACAACACCAATCACGATTTTCACATTGCAAAAGCTAGATATAAGTAGAGCACTTAGTGATACACAGTCCTAAGCATTTCTATAACAAGGCAATCATCCATGCGTAAATATTATCATACATGGATATCCTAAGTTTAACAGGGAATAATTTAGGACAGGTAATATAGGCTCAGTGGTGTTGGTCATACTACACAAAGATTTTGCAAACATCAGGGCAATCATTTCATGCAATAAAATAGCTTCTACGGGTTGTGTTTATAAAACATAGGAGCAGTATGATCAAAGGGAAAACGGATTGTGACTTGCCTTCGTTGACGTCCTCGGGAAGTTCCTGCTCAAAGTCTCCGGCTCCTGGTTCCTGCTCCTCCTCCTCCGCGTACTCGTACTCTCCGTTAGCTAAGCGACCGGCAAACAAGCAAACAAACACAAATAAATAAATAAAAATAGAAGATGAGCTCTATAAAAGATGAAACTGGTAGGAATGAATAGAGCTCGATTTTAGATGAATTTAGGAGGAAGAATAGGGTTAATCGGAGCTCGTACGGTGTGAGATATGGATTTTATAGTGGAGGCTGCCAGTTTATTCCGAAAATAAATTCGGAAATGAAAATATAAGCACGTGTGCTGGGCTGCTGCTGGTGTTTCGATCAAGGGGAAAAGGGCCTGCTGGACGTATGGGCTGCAAGGGAGGTGCTGCCTGGTAGTATGGGCCTGCTGGACGGACAAGTGGCCCACAAACATTTAGTGGCTGGTTGTGCACACGTTGCTGGCCCAGGAGAAAATAGATCGGGAGAAATAGACTGAGCACAGGATCGTTCTTCCTTCTCTTCTCCCATTCACCATGGATGAGCATCAGAAGCTCAAATCGGCGAGGGGGAAGGGCAGGAGGGCGGCCAGGGAGTGGGGGAATCGAAGGAGGAGTCCACGACGGTTCCATTTGAGGCATAAATTTGGGGGGAGGCCATGGGGAACAGCGGTTGCGGCGAGGAGGAAGCGAGGGCGGCCATGGCTGACAGGTTGAGCTCGGGAGAGGGAGAGAGGGAGCGATTGAGCAGGCTAGGGAGGTGGGGTTGGTGCTGGGGGTGCTCACCTACAACTCAATCGGGACAGGGACGAGCTGGAGTGGAAGATCGATGGCGCGGCCGTTGGGATTGGGGAAGACGACGGTTCGCCTCAACGGAGCTGGGGAAGGGGATGGTGGCCTGGTGGTGGTGCGGTGAGGCGGAGGAGCTCGTGCTGGGGCTATTTATAGCCGGAGGCGAAGGGGGGCGAGGCTTGCTGCAGACGCCGGGGCGGTGGCGCTGAGGCGACGGCGTCGGTGTGCGTACAGCGGGCGCATGGGCGAGCAGCCACGGTGGGGCTCGGGCGGTGCGTCGCTTGTGGCGGCGCGCGAGCAGTGGTGACGAGACGGGAGTGGCAGCGGCACAGGCAAGTGGGCACGGCTCAGCTTAGCGTGCGGCTTTGGCCTGAAGGGACGCGAGCTGCAGCGAAGAGAGTGGCCTGGGCGGTGCGTCGCGATGCGGCGTGCGTGAGCAGCTGCGACGGGATGGCTCAGGCAGGAGGAGTGATGGCGTTACGGAGCCGCAGTGCGGGGCGTCGGGTTGCGCTTGGAGCGGCTCAGCTCGATGGGACAGGGCGGGCAGGCGGATTGATGGAGGTAGGCGGGTGGGCTGGGACTCGTGGAGGTTGGGCCGGACCGGAAAGAGAGGGGAAAGGCAGGTCGGGCCAGAAGGAAAGGAGAGAGACGGGAAGTTGGGCTGGAGACGGCCCAGAACGGAAAGCGAGAGGGGAAAGGTATTGAAAGTTTTGAAAACTTCCGATTACAGTTTTGATTTGTATTTAAATTTTAGGGTAAATTTTCAGGGCATTACACTGGTGGTCGCTGCTAATGACTCCGATGAGCCTGCCAATCAACAGCCCTGCCATATGAGCAGGGCCGCGACCGCCAAACACTGCCGGCAAGCAAGGAGAAGCATGACACCCAAGCCATCTGTCAAGATATGACTGCGGCTGAATCTGCTGGTGCCTCCCATTCCTTCCGCAATCACTTAACACTAAGCAGGTATAAAAAAAATTGAACCAGCATATGCGTGCACACCCATTTCTCCACTGCGAATGCTATGTCTCCCTACACTTGTCTGCTATTCATATCAGAGGAGGAGGCAGGGAGCTCAGGTTTTATACGTCTGTGTCCACCCACACACACTCTAATAGAGTGCTTTCGTGCTTCACCAACCAACCCATCACAGTACAAACAAACCATTCATGTAGAAACCAATTAGTATATCCAGCTCTCTATATCCCATACTGCTGCACAATGCCAAATATATTTAAACCCTTATGTGGAGCGTTGAAGTATAATGGTTGATTTCCTACCAATGTTACAGGATAAAGTGCAGGGTTTGCTCCTTCTCCAAAAAAAATAAACTGTACGGCAATACAATAATGATCATTCATCCTAGTAGTCCTTTTTTAGCTGAGCCAAATTTTGACATTGGTTGAAATAATCAGTCTCAAAACAATACATTAGTTAATGTCCCTGAACCGTGCGCTATTCACTACAGAGGAGGCAGGGAGACTAGCTTCGATTACCTGTGTGGAAAAAGGCACACTCTGATAGCTAGAGCGCTTACGTTTTTCACCAACCAATGAATCATAGTACACTTACCAAAAAAAAGCATTCATGTAAGAAATTGGTATATGTGTATCTAGCTCCTCATATCCCTTACTGCCACACAAATGCACAATAATAATTTTAGTCTTTTTGTGAAGAACTGCAGTACTATAGTTGATTTGACTACAAAAGTTAGGTGGTTTGCCTCTCCTTCAAACACTACATTGCAAAAGAATAGATATCACTTGTCTACACCTTTTTAGACAGTCGTGCCACATGATGAAATAATCAGGTCTCAGAACAAGGAAGTCTCAATCGCAAAACAAAAAGAAAAAAAGAAAAAGGAAGTCTCAGAACACGCTACGGGAACAACCCCCCCCCCCCCCCCACACCCCACCCCCCACCCCTTTTGCAGAGTGCTACATGAGTTAATCTCCCTGCGCCATTAAACTTAAAAGTTTAATTTTTGGCATTGACTATTGCTTTAACCTCTGCTCAAACCATTGTTGCAATTACAATAACTACAAATTTGTCTTTCCTAGTCCTGATCTCTTTTGATACTCTTCGCAAAAAAAAAAGATCCCTTTAATACAGAAATGTGTGAATGTTATACATATATAAGGAAAAAAAACAAGGAAAAAGGAAAGTAAAACATTGCTCCACTTGTATCAGAGAGTCATATATTATGCAGTGTTGCAGTACGGGGCCTCCCTCTTCTAAAAATGTGTTTATTGAACTGTCTTGTTATCCATCACCACATCAGGTAGCCACTAGCTTGCCTTGCTTTCAACTACGTACTTCAGCTTATGACAGTGAATAATCAAGATATAATAAATGACTCACTATATCAACATGCATATATAGGTCATCTCTGCAGCCGGGGCTGGCATTCATCGAGCTCGAGCAGCTTAATAGTATCTTTTGGCAATGTCACCCCCCGCAGCAGTGTCGCACTTTAGGGTCCAGCAGCAAATACTGAAAGATGTCAAGCAGCAAGTTTTGTCACTTCTTTACAGATTCCACGGTTTGCTGATGTTAATCTGTGATTCCCAATGTCTCCTACACCGATCGAGTGCTATAATTTGGTGTTCCATTTGACAAGCATTTTTTTTTTTTTGAACTTCGACATGCATGTTCAATACTTGGGTGAAAGGTTCACGTCCCTTTCTGTTTCTTTCTTGACTACAGAACAAGTAATTCCAAAATTTTGCTTGGTATATATGTGTGGCACACTCTTGCTCGAGTGTTATCAGTGCAGAAGCAGAACAAACATGTATATATGCGCTCTCAGACATGAACAATAGTATTGATAGAGCGCTATTCTATATGCAACGCTATTAGCATATTGAATTTGGAATTAATAATTTATTGAATTATGTATATATCGAGACGAACTATGTATATATATTAGCACATGAGGTTACTGTGATTAGAGGTCCCAATCATATAACATACTGATAGAACCAATAATGGTAAAAGATCTGTGGTGAATAAAGGAATTTCTCCCCGGGAAATTTGAATATGTGATCGGATGAAAAGGGAAGGAGACTGCCGTTTCTATTCTCGGACTAGACCTTGAAGTTGGAAGGCATGGAATCACAGAGTGGTATCTTGGCATTTAAACTGAAACTTCCGGTGCCTCCCGTTCCTATTAGACGTGAACATGCTTATGCCAAAACAGTGTTTTTTTTTTTTTTCCGAATGTTCATGTATGCAAGCGGCACATTTTGGAAGTTTAGCACACGAGATTTCATATGTATGAAAATAAAAGATGAATGAGCTCTTATATGGACGCATGGTGAGACCAGCAGAAGAAACGAAACATCTTTGTATTTAAAACGTTGTTCGTCCCACCGCAAAAAAAAAAAAAAAAACGTTGTTCGTCATGTATACAGGCAAATGTGTCTTGAAATGAAACGCCACTGTACTTTCCTCGGACATAATTGTGCCACGGCTTAGCCAAGTTCTACGATAAAGAATAGACAGTCTCGCAGTGGCCACATGCAGTAGACCAAGTATAACTGGGTGGCCCGTCCGCGGTCGATGCGGAAGATTTCCCATTTGACGATGGCATCAAGACAAACTGAACAAGACGCGCGTTCATGCTTATTTTTGCTACTTACCCAGTGGATTAAGTTAAAGGTTTGTCAATATTGAAAAAACTCAGGTGAAGCCAGGTAGTGCGAATTTCTTGATAAGACGATGGTGATTGGTGAGCTTGTCGCTCCGAGTCTAATTGCCTTTAATTTCGAACCCACCAATCTCATTATAAAATAGATAGCCCAAAATACCCCTCCATGTGCTTTTAAATTTATTCACCAATGGCATTATTAGATTGAATAGTCTAAAATATTTAATTTTATACAGTCTTTACGTATATAATTAATAAATTTTGACACAATAGTGCTACGACATAATTAATACAATAGCACTATGACATAATTAACACAATCAGGGTTCTCAAAAACCGGTAAAAACCGGCCGGTTTCGCGAAAACCGGGAAAACCGGTCCGGTCCGGTAGGCAAAACCGGCCGGTTTTTCAACAAAACCGAACCTAGGTACTGTAGCAAATTCGAAAACCGTCCGGTTTCTCCGGTTTTCGGACTGGTTTTCCGGTCCGGTACCGGTTTTTCCGGTTTTTTCGAGATTGTGAACCTTGAACACAATAGCTAGGAAAGATCACGCCGGCACAATTCACAGCACAATGTCATTTTTCCAATCTCCTTAATTCTCATGTCCAGAGCTAAAATGACATCTATTTTAGAACGGAGGTAGTACTGCACTATTGGAGCACAACTCATAAATTTTGCCACCAATAGGGAGCGCATGAACTCACCAAGCTGTAAAGCCGAATTAATCCATGAGACCCAGTAGGAAGGAAGAAATTAAGAAGGGATAGTGGTGGATTAATCCGACGCACCTCACGAACAGCACAGGAGAGAACAACAGGAGCGGAGCCACGGTGGACGAGGAGCCTGGTTGAGGAGCAATCCGAGGTGGAGGAACTCGGGTAGTAGAAACTCCGGTAGTAGGACTGTGGGAGACAAAGTGAGGATCGATGGGGGAGGAAATGTGTGGGACTGGACAGGTGCCTTGATCGGAAGTGTTGGACGACGGCAGTTGTGCGGTGGCGCAGGGGCGCGATGCCCGGCGGCAACAGCGCTATGCATGATGCGGCGCAGCGATGACCAGCGGCAACGGCGCGGTGGCCGTCAGGTAGCACCTGCTTCATCTGAGGGAAACGGCAGGGGTTAACGGCTGGTACGTGCCTAGCTGTGTACTGACAAATGTGGGGTTGGATTCTGAGCGAAAAACAAAACATATCACCTAGTGATGATCAAATCACATGGGAAAAAAAATGTACTCTCCCATGTGACTGTCCAGCCTTCCGAGTGCTTTGCCTTTCACATAGAATTTGATCTTAGTGCTTGTGATCAGCACATGGAGAAGCCCACCCTCAATAGAAGAAATTGCACGTTCCACTTTCTGTGTGTCTGCCACTTTTCTGAGTTTTTTCTTTCACGTCAGAAGGGAAAAGGTGGCACCAAAAAGGCAACTTGGCATGTTCTGATTGTTTTACTAAAAGAAAATAAACAATCACACCTTCGGTATGAATTTTCCAGTCTTAATCTAATCTGATGGGTACCTTCCAACGGGCAAGTTGGTGAGCCGTGGACACTACAACAATTTTGACATTATATACGATGTACTTTTGTCACAAAAATCTAAAATTCATCACAAACTATTCTTTATGACGGAACCGTGACGAAAATCGCTTTGTCATAGAAGGTGCGTAGCTAATTACCTTTTGTGACATTTTCGCTTTTTTCGTCATAAATCTATGACGTTTCCTAGAAAATCATAAACATTTATGACGCCCTCAAAAATGACATAAACTGTTTATGACGCTCTCAAATTTGTCATGAAATTTAATGACGCTTGTGATTTTCGTCATGAACCATTGACGGAGCTGGCCAATTTTGGCCCATTATTATCGCGGGCCTATTAATTTCGCAAGCTTTTTTACTTTCAGCCCATTAATTTCGCGGGCCTTTTTACTTTCAGCCCACTTAATTCTAATTCACAGGCCTTTTTATTTGTTGATCCAATTAATTCGCAGGCTATTTTACTTTGGACCCAATTAATTCACAGGCCATTTTACTTTAGCCCACTAGTTTTGCAGGCTTTTTATCTTTCGGCCCACTAATTTCGCAGGCTTTTTATCTTTCAGCCCACATATTTTCCTGCCTGCCCATTGATTTATCAGGCTCATTTTCTAATTTCGACCCATTTATTTATAAAGAAAATAACTTTTACACCTTAATTTCCAGCCCATTCTTCCAGGCCCAACACAATACAGCCAGGCCAAGTCCAATTACACAGAAAAACCGATTAATAAATACCAACAGAATAATTCTTTTTCTTCTAAAAACAGAATAATTCTTTTACAGATCCATTAATATCTCTTCCCCTTAACCAAAATAAGCATGCCAACATTGACACCACTTCACAAGTTTTTAGGAAACAAAGAATAAAAAAAGACTTGGACTGCTGCTAAGAATAGTCCTCTGGAGCATCTCCCATCTTCAATTTTGAAAGGTAGAGAAGCTTCCCCCTGTGCAAAAAGAAAAGAAATAAGATTATCACAGTAATGGTCCATCAAGCAACCGCTCATGCTTGGATACTTAATAGAGGAATCTTAAATAGAGCAAAGTCTAAAACATAGCAGCTTAGGCAAGGAAAATTGTATGAGTTACAAATACGCTACAAGTAATATTAAAACTGCTCACACTAATCATGCAGCAAGCAACCAATATCAACTAGTGAGCAGGCAACAGATGGTAATGAAAAAAGCTATTTAACATGCAAACCAATCAACAGGTCAATCAAGGAACATTTCTTCTCAACATGAGAACAGCAGAACAACAAAAAAAAAAAAAAGCAGTGTAAGTTTAAGATATATCTGAAGTGGTAGTACATAAGCATCAGCTCAAATAAGACAGGCATATCTACTGAATTTTCAACCAAACCTGACCGAACTAGCAAGAGAGAGCAAAATGCTTCAGGTTTCTACAGGAAATAGGTGCGCGCTGAAACTCTGAATCAAACTGCAGATAAGCCAGCACGAAATGATCCTTTCTAGCAACTAGAACATGCGGTAAGACATGGCAGGAAAATGCTTCCAGGTGACTCTAGCACTTGACAGGCCAAACCAAGAAGCGATTGCAGAGCAGCATTAACTTGAGCCAAAGAGAAAATAATTCCAAGCTTGCCCGATGACCATCCACATTCTCTAACTAACAGCCTCGTTCCAAGAGCAGACCAAAAAATCTATCTTGGCTAGGAACTCATCCAACACGATCTGCTAGAGCTATGAAAGCTACAGCATAGGCAATATACGGTCTTGGTAGTAAAGAAAAATGGAAGGAGAATTTACTCAAAGATGTATTACATGAAACTAAAACTCTTGCCGAATCAAGCACTTCTGTTGCAATTCAGCTAGCACTTGCAAATGTCACAGCAATTCAGCTAACACTAATAGATTATAACATTGGACTGTACATACTTTGTTAATCATAACGTTATAGCTGCATATATACTTGGCTAATGATAACATGTCACACCAATTTTTTATACTACGTACAATCACACCGGTGAACAGCACACATTTTCTACATCAGCCTGTACACGAACCAGTCATATATGTCAAATTCGGTGTTCACAAAAGTGCCTGATGTCCATACATCTTAGGAGAAAACCACACTGAACGAGCACCTTGCGCACAATAATCTGAGGAAAAAAAGGATGCACAAGGACTTACTTCTCTGGTTCGCCTTGGATGCTGTTACAGGAGTATTATAGGATGCGAATGAGGCTTAGATCTGGTCACTATCTGCATGGCAACACCAGATCCGGGGTCAGACTCGCCGACACAAATACAGATCGACCGGATCCAGCCGCAAAGGGAGGGCGGGGAGGACTTATGTGAAGCAGGCCCGGGGCAGACGGCGTCAACGTCGAGCAGCTGGGCCAGTTTTTAGGGGCGGACAGAGGGCCTCGTGGTCGTGGACGAATACCTCGACGCGGACGGCGGACGCCGAGCTCGGGCGGCGGGGATGGCGGAGGAGTGGGGACGGCACAGATCCAGCAGAGGCGGGGGTTCCTGGGCCGCCGCACGGCTTCCTTGGCCGTCGATGCGCGCCAGCACAGAGGGGGCGGCGTGGGGATGATGGAGGGTGTCGATGGGGATGGTGGAGGAGGCGTAGATCCGAGCCGAGGCGCTGGTTCCCTGGGACACCGCGCGGCTTCCCTAGACGCGGATGTGCGCGGAGGGGAGGGGAGGGGCGGCGACTCTCGGCGGGGAGCAAAGGCGGCGACCCGGAGTGGAAGAAAGGGACGGGGGCGGCGGCTGGGTTGGAGAAGTGGAACCGGGGCAGCTGAAGGGAGTTGGGGTTGGATTTTATGGAGCGGAGGAGTGGAGGTGGAGCAAGCGCGGAGGAGCTGGGCGGTATCTTAGGGTTTTCAGGACGGCGCCAATTTTATTCGAGGAGAAGACAGCCTCCAGAGAGCGTTAAACGGGCCAAGCCGCTGGGCTTGGAGTTTCCTAGGCCCAGCCAGCCTAGGTCTGTGAGGATTTCTAAATAAAAAATTATTTTTGCTTTAAATTTATCTATTTTTATAGCTAGAAATAAGTTTATTTATGGCCTCAAGTTTACTGAGTATTTATATCATTTTCATGAACGTCACATATAATTTTTTGGGATTTTTTGGAAACAATGTAACATGATGTTTACTCAAAAATGAGTTATGTGAAAAGTATCAAAAATTAGTATTTTGAAAATGATACATATAAAAATAATTTTCAAAAATTCCACCAAAATTAGTGTTCATTTGGATCGACCAGATACACACTCTTTCAAATTCCACCCGAAGTTGCAACAAACTTCGTGAGATATAAAAAAGAGAAGAAATGAGCGCATTTTCCCATTGTTTTGTCAAAATTTATCTCGTGAAATATAATAAATTTTGAGCTGATTTTTGGTTCGTGGTTGTTCTGTGTCAACCAAACCCATAGGATTTTTTGTTAATTTTTTTGGAAAAAAATCCACCAAAGTGTGTTCAAAGTGGACAACTCTGGACACATCTCATGAAACTATCACCCAAGTTCAACCATAAGTGAACAATATCCTCAACAAAAGCTTCAAAAAAATTGGAACATAATTCTCTTGTGCAGAGGTGCTTCAATTCTCCATCTCCACAAAAATTCATGTCCAAAATGTTTTCTTTCAAGATTACAAAAATAAAAAAAAATTGATAAAAAATGGCCAGCAGTTATTTGGTGATACGGCACAACTATATCATATAAAGCAGTTCCATATATTCTACAAATGGGTAGATAATATTTTTATCAACGTGTAGGAAAAAAAAGAGGTTATTTGGACTTCGTATGCGAAATATATACAACTTTCAAATTCAGCAATGAATCAAATTGAGAAAAAAGCTGGGGGCCAAGAACATGAGAAGAACAGGTGGGGCCCACATGTCGGTGGCACTGCGAGAGGAGAGCGGGCTTGGCTGCTGCTGGGCCAGAGAGGAGTGGAGTTAGGGCGAGGGCTGGCGCAAGGGGGAAAAAAGAAGAAAGAAAGAGGAGTGGGCCGGCAGGAAAGGAAAAGAAAAGTGGCGGCCCACGAAATGGAGAAAGTGTTTTTTAGGGTTGTTGCCTTTTTAGTGCTCTTGTGCTTAATCTCTAGCATTACTTGCAATATTTTTATTTTTTAAAACATGACATGTGGGTCCTACTTGACATGTTGTGGAACCAAACCATAGGTGGGCCACTTGACATGATCTAAAAAAATTATTCAACAAAAACTCACATTTTATCAATCACATTTTGCTTTTATGTTTCAAATAAAAATTATTTGTGGGTCCCGCGTGATAGGTGGTTGACAAGTGGGCCATGTATTGACGATTAATATTTGTCATAAGTTTTGGTGTACAATAAAAAATTTTGTTAATGACGATTCATATTTGTCATAACTATTGTGACGTTTATTTTTACCAATTATGACGTTTTTGTTCGTCATAATATAATGGCGTCTTGATTTATGACGATTTTGTGGCCAAATTTAATGACGGATCTCGGTTTTTGTCATAAAACATCCGATTTTCTCAAAAACGTCATAAACCTAACACGCTTTATGACAAAATGGTGTATTGTCATGTGAAAAACATCATAGAATGTCACATTTGTTATAGTGGGGCATGGTCGTCGACGTGGCCGTGCGTGTGCCGACAGGTGGTCCCATGATCCCTCCCGCCACCGCCCACATGTCCCTCCACTACAAGATTCTCAAGTTTTACCGACAGTTTTATTCACGTGGCCCACAGTTTTGTTTTCTTTTAGTATGTTTAACAAATGTCCGACAGTTTTAACAATACAAATTCATATGTTTCCCAACAGTTTTTGTAATTTACCAACAAAGTCATTCCCTACAAAGTCATCACCCACAGTTATAGAAGTTTGTTATCAAATATATTAAAAACTTTCGGCCACTTCTCAAGATACTGTCGGTGAAGAGTTTCTCTCTTGTAGTGCTGCTCGATTCGTGGCGGCCTCCTAAATAGGACCTAGGAGAGGTGACAACCACACCATGCCGCTGCCCGTCTGCTCCGTCGTGCCGGCCGGCTGCTCCCCGCACGCCGATCCGCTCCTCGAGAATCCACTGGGTGCTCGCTTAATCCTCCATCTTCTTCCCCTACCACGCAGGGCCGCAGCGCACGATGAAATGGTTTGGGGGTTCGGCACATGGTGCAGCTGCCGTGCCTCCTTTTCATGCTGCGTTGGGCTCTTCTCGGTGTCCTCTCGCTGAATTAGGGGTGGTTGCCCTTTGCACCCGCACGGGGCCGATGGCTTGACCAGATGTGAAGATACGCAAATATATATGGGTGGATGGATAAAACCAAATGAACTTGAAAAGAAGGCACCCCAGGAAGATCATTCTATAAAATCGTTTCTTCACTGACGAGTGATAACGTTATCACTACAACTACAATATGTACGAGGTTGCAAACAACTTACATGATTATTTGGTCACACCATTGGTTGATTGTTCGTTTTGTTTGCCAGTTGTGATGCAAAGTAGGAGTACTAACATATAAACTGAGTCATTCACATGATGATGACCATTAGCCTTTGTTTTATATTAGTTTTACGGTAGCAAAACACAGGTATTGTGCTAGTCTGATCCAATATGTTGCGTCACGTGAAGATTTTCTGAAATTTACAACGTACGTCAAAAGAGAAAAAAAATGCGCAGGCACGTCTCTGCACGTTATCTACTAATGCGTGGATTTGATCCTGCCATCGTCAAACAGAGATCATGTCGGTATTTATTTTTTTTCCTTTACGTCAAAATTAAAAAAAAAATGGTACTCATACATCTTTGGATGTCTTTTTTTTTTCAAAATACATCTCTCGATGTGATCTACCAACATGCATGGCTTTATTTCATACGAACATTAGATGTTGAACGTGTTATTGTTTTTTCTAGGGAGATCACGTTTTTGGTGCCTATTGTGATGGAGATCACGTTGCTGATTTTTTACACATCAAATGAAGATCACATTTTTGGTACATATCGGAGTAGGACACAGGTTTGTCGTATTGAGTCATACGCGTAGCCTTTTCCATGAAAAGATCAACATTGAACAACATATATTCTCTCCATCATAGTATCTTAACAACTTAAAAAAAAAATCTTTCTACCATCATGACGACTTGTGTTTTACTCTTCCTTGTGTGCTTCCATCACTTCCACCATAATTGTAGAGCTACCAAGCACTAACTAATTACAACCAGAAGGCAAAACGGATCATAGAACTTATGGTTCAACACTCCCCCTAACATGGAGGATCCAACAGGCCCATTAAGTGGAAATAGGAGCGGCGCCTCAGAAATGCAATCAGCAGGACTTGAGCTAAAACCCTCTGTCTGATACAATGTTGAAGTACTATGAACCAACCAATTGCAACGAAAACCCTAAGCTCATAAGTAATGGATGGAAAATTCACTTATTATAGCTTTCAACAATATCATGGAATGCCATGGTTGACCACAACCCTTCCATAGAAACACAAGACAAAAGTAGAATCTGTAAATTTGGCATACACTTGTGGTAGTATAGTACTGTCTACTCTTCCAGTTCCAAGTCATAAAATGTAAATCCCTTTAAGCTATCGGTCGACCAACCTTTTAAACCCTTGAATATCAGTATGCAAAAGATTCTATATCATGATAACACAAGATTATGTTATTCGATTTATCATGCAAAATTATTTCCTGACAAGTAATCCATTTTATTAGAATATCATACACATTGTAGGTGTTTGTAGTAAAAGAGTTCCTACAAGCTAAGACTATTTCAGCATCCTAAATGACTTCCCATTTCAATCGAATTTACCGCATTAATCCAATAAAAAATACCTACAATTATCATTAAGTGTATGCTTATTCTGTTGTATCACAATGTTAATTAATTTTTTTTGAGGCAAACGGCAGGGGAGCCCCCTACCTTTTTCTATTAATTTTTTGTAAAAGTTTATATACAGTGTACAAGGCCGCAGGCCGAAAGAAGACCCTAATAAATGGAAATTATGCTATGTTACATAACCAATCCTCTAAAAGTGGTTTGACGCTAGTCTTTGCCTTCAAGATGACTAGCTTCATCTCCTCTTTGAAGCAGCACTTCCATCTGTTTAGGGATAACACCCCACTATCAAAAATTATACTGTTTCGATGACACCAAATGCACCAGCACGCCACCATTATGATTTCTCTGAAAATGCGAGAACCAAATTGTTGCCTTGCCTGCAACAACATTTCACCAGGCAACAGAGTCGTGTTCCAAGTGATATTGAGAAATCTCCAACACCACTTACTGAAAGGGCACTGAAAGAAAAGATGTAACAGTGTTTCATCTGTGGCAATATTGCAGAGAACACAGGCGTAGGATGGTAGAGATCTGGACTTTCTTCTAAGAAGGTCACGAGTGTTAAGCCGATCTCTGAGAAGTAGCCAAAAAAAGAACTTATGCTTTCCCCTACAGCTGGCATGCCACATCCATTTGAACCAGGGAGAGACTTGAATCTCACCAATGAGCTGCATATATGCTTTCTTCGAGTAGAACTGATTAGATCCCCAGATGTATGACCATTCATCATTGCTCTGTGGGTCTAAATGAAAATTCGCTAATCGGGCATTTAGCTCAACCAGTTGCTCAGAAGCTTCCATTGAGAGGGGTAGCCAGAAGAGATGTTCTTGCTGAGTAGCGAGAAACTTCTTGACAGAAATCTTCTTGTTCAAAGCATAAGAATGCAGCTGTGGGTATTGCCATTTAAGCACACCAAGGTCCCAAGTATCATTCCAGAAGGAGACTGAAGCTCCATCTTTGACTCTACATGAAGCAATCATAAAGTATTGATCTGATAGCCTCATAACACTTTTCCACCAGAATGAGCCTCTTGGTCCAAATTCATGTGGAGATTTACTGTCATTGGAATAGAGGTGCTTCCAGGTTAGCTTCACCCAAGGAATATCCAATTTGTTATAAAACTTGTGCAGGTGCTTAAGAAGTAAAGCAGTATTATGCGCTCTGAGGTTCAGGATTCCCAAACCACCTTGATCTTTAGGCCTTGTTGCTTTTTCCCAAGCCACCAAACATCCACCTTTCCTGTTTATATCCCCTCTATCCCATAAAGTGTGCTTCCTGTAAATATCTGTCTGATCTATCACTGATATAGGCCATTGAAGAGTACACATGTAAAAAGTAGGATAGGCTGTGAAGACTGAATTAATTGGCAAAGCAAGAGATAAATTGTATATTGTTGAATGCTTAAGGTCGATTCACATGCAGGGATAAGCCGTCTTGGCGAGGTCAGCCATGTTTGTGCATGGTAGAAAACCATGGAGCCATGGTGTAGTGATGTAAGGGGTGAGATCTGATAAGAAGCTGTGATATTATCTTTTTTGTGGAAAAAGAAGGCTTGATATTCGTCAACGACAAATCGACTTATCACATACCTATGAGAAGATCGGGGTAAATTGCACTCAACGTTCTTTAAAATTAATGATTTTCTCGTATGGCGAGGTTTAGTAATTTAAACAATTCCAAGCAGGTGGTAATTTTTTTGATTATATGCACTACCTGAGCATCCTTTGACTGGAAACAGGAGTAGAACCAAAGTTCGATAGTGTACTTCACATCACTTGATGACCGTGCACACCTTTGGGGGGGGGGGGGGGGGGGGGGGGGGGGTTGTGTTATATATCCTGCTACTACCACGCCAATCAATTCTCATTTGTTCAATGAAACGTGCATGTTGTTCAATTTATCACGTGTGGCGCACTTTATTATGTTTCAATATTCCACTAGCATGTTCACTCGATCGTAAAGCACTACAGAAAAACCTCCCCTTTGCCGTGTGCCCAGGGCACATGGCAAAGAGCTAGAAGCACTCGGCAAACCCTTTGCCGAGTGTTGCACACGGTAAAGGGCACACGGCAAAGAGGTACCGGCAAACAGAACTTTGCCGAGTGTCATTTATCGGGCACACGGCAAAGGATTTGGCACTCAGCAAAAAAAAGGTGTTGACGGCCGTCAGCCGTCAACCCAACACTTTGCCGAGTGCCGTGGGCCTAGGCACTCAGCAAAATTTAATTGTTTGCCGAGTGCCGTGGGCCCTGGCACTTGGCAAACCCTGGCATCTTTGCCGAGCGCCACGCTGGCACACTCGACAAAGAATTTGCCCTTTGCCGAGTGTCTCTACCATGGCACTAGGCAAAGGGTTTTTACGCTAGACAAAATATTGTTCCAGATTGCAATAAACATTTTAAATCGACTATAACCTGGACCACAATCACAAAAAAAATCATATATCACATATATGAGCCAAAACATCATAACATATCATATATTTGAGTCCACATCATCACGAACTCAACATATCACATAAATGAGATCCACCATCATCACAAACTCAACGTATCACATAAAAAGCTCCACCATCATCACAAACACATCACATAGGGGTCCACGATCATCACAAACACATAGTCCACCAACCATCATCACAAATTCCCACACGATCACGACATATAGTTATAGAAGTTGAAATACAATTACAAGTTTATTGACGAGGTGGCCACGGCGACCAAGCATTCGGCGGGGAGATCGGATTGTTGGATCCCACCGATTGATTCTGCACGAGCAAAGTAATAGAAGTATTTAAGTTGTAGGTTAGAAGCATGTAAGCTAAAATGTGTAGGTTAGAAGCATATAAGCTAAAATGTAATAGAAGTATTTAAGTTGTAGTAATGGAGGTTCATAGTAATAAAACTTATAAGATAAAATGTAGGTTACAAGCTAGCATAGCTAAACCATTTAATTACTTCACTATATCATACTTGAAGGTAAGAAATTAAAGTACAAAAGATTTGAAGTGACTCACCGGAGTGCCTGCAGAAGGAGTGTCGGTAGGAGAAGTACCACCGAAGGGAGGAGTACCGCCGAAGGGAGGAGGACCGCCGAAGGGAGGAGGACCGCCGTAAGGAGAAGGACCGCCGTAAGGAGGTAGTGGTAGAAGAGGGAGTTGCCCTGGCTGTGGCACCGTACCATGAGTCTGCATGTAAGCGAACATCTGCGCCATTCGCTGGTCATTCCTCTGCCGCTCTGCCTCCAGCTTCGCATCCATCTCGGCCTGCATCCTCTGCCGCTCTTGCTCCATCTTCGCCTCCATCTGGGCCTACAATATTTCATCGATCCCAATGTTACAATGCAAGGCAATACCATGTACAAATCAATGAACAACGAATTAAACCAAAATTACCTGGATTTGCTCAATCTGGATCTGTGTAGCACTAGGCCGTGGGCGTATGGGCGGGGCTGAGCCCGTGCTCCTTGCTTGGATCTGGGAGAGGGTGGGAGTATACACCGTGTCAATTGTGATATCGCCAATCCAGTACCGGCCATGCTTCTTACCTCCACCCACCCTCATCACGACCTCTCCATTAAGGGGCTCGGTGCTCGGATCCCACTCTGGTCCATGGACCTCCCTTGCCGCTGAGGTGTACTCACTGAGGCGGCTGTGGACGGTAGCGTTGCTGTACGCCTCGGGTGGGTCCTCCGGGTTGTAGTCGATGTCAGCCGTCGCCTTGCCCTTGTGGGACAGAGCAAAGGCCTTCAATTGCCCGCAAGGCTGGCCACCATGTGCCGCCGACTGCAAGGAAAATAGAAAGATAATTAGAAGTTATGGAGAATATTAAGTGTTTAAATAAAGAAGTTGAGTTCACGTACCCATCTAGCCGCGTATTGGGAAAGGGTAAGATTGCCTTGATGGTGTGGTGCCCCAGGTATCATCAAGCGCCGCTTCCGGCAAGCGTTGTGTGTCTCATGCCACTGGGGGTCGCACCATTTGTTAACAATATAGGACCAAGCCGTCCAATGGGAGGCGCACCACCACGGAGGCACCTACACGTCATCAAGTATAGAAATATGAGAAGATCAAATTAAGCGTACTTAATCTCATAAGAGTTCGGTATTCATGTTTACCAGCAGGTATTGCTCTCGGGTAAGCTCAATGGTTCGTGCCTCCTTTTTTCCCACCTTCATGTGACGGGCATTAGCGTAGTAGGTTACGACGGCCTGGACGCGCGACTCGTAATGCATGTCTCTAACGAGTTTACGACATGCATTGTTCGCCACACGAGCCGCCATCGCCTCCTTCCCAGGCTCGCATCTGAAGAAATCCTGCATCAAGACGCAATGTACGCTGTCATTATTTGAATAATATCCAATGAATGCGATGTATTGACCAATGCAGTGCAACGAAGACT
This sequence comes from Eragrostis nindensis, assembly GCA_012490785.1. Lineage (NCBI taxonomy): Eukaryota > Viridiplantae > Streptophyta > Magnoliopsida > Poales > Poaceae > Eragrostis > Eragrostis nindensis. The sequence continues at coordinate 122,078 of JAAXCT010001247.1, forward strand.
TACCCACATCTCTTCCACCACCCTCTCCGCCTTGTGCTGAAAAAACCCTATTGTCCCGATCTGCGAAATCGGCGGCGTTTTTGTAGTGGTCCCACGTGAAGGTCGGCTCCTGCTTGCCAGCGTAGAGCACCATGCCAGGGAAGTGTAGCCTGCACAAAAGACCCAGGATGCCATCGGGAGGTGCTTGTGATCACCTGCCTCGATCACGTCCCAACCCCTGCCCAAATGAATGAGACAAAATAATAGATTTTATTGTGATTTTGAACATATGAAATGAGAAATTAGCGATGAAAATTAGAAAATTATGTACCTAGGCGGTAGGGGTCGAACCATCGGCCGTTTCTCAGGAGGAATCAGCCGAGTCGGGAGCTGTGAGGGACCTCGCAACCACACACTCTGTAAGTCCTCGGAAGCGGAACCGGACCCCCCTGCCTCCGCCTCCTCGTCCTCGTCCTCCTCCTCCTCAGAGCCGTGAGCAGAAGGTAACTCCTCCTCCTCCTCCTCTCCCTGGTGCTCCTCCTCCTCCTCGGACTCCCCCTGGTGCTCCTCCTCCTCCTCGTGCGCGGAAGGTGTAGGCGACGGGTCCCTCCTGCCTCCTCGACCCCTGCCTCCTCCTCCTCCTCCTCCTCCTCCTCCACCTCGTCCAGCTCCTCCACCTCTGCCTCGCCCCTTACCTCGTCCCTTCCCGGACCCCTCAGCTTCATCGGACCTCTTCCCCTTCCCAGTCGCTCTGTTGTAAAGCGACGACACCGACCTCAACACACCCCTGCCCACCATCTTCGATCAATCACCTGCAATTGAAAAGATGAAATCCATCAGTACTTCCAAATAGATGCAAAACAAATAAAACATATATAATTAGAAAGTAACATATATATATTATTGGAAATATGAAAATAATTTAAAAAGACCATACATGTATCAGAAATAATCATCATAATCGGGATTAGCTTCATCATATGCCTCATCATCACTATCAGGCATGTCGATATCATTTTGCACGTTCGCCGGAGGAGGAATGTCGCCTTCGTCCTCAATGTTTAAATGTAACCGCTCAAGTAATTTCAAATCGTTCACATTATGAACCTCATCTCCGGCATCGTCGTCAATAACCGTTTCATTCTCTACTTCCATTCCGATCTCTTCGGTTTTGGCACTATATTGTAATCTTCATTGTTTGGGACAGGTAGTTTGCCGTGTGGCGCTACCTTGTACACAACATCCCAACCCTTGAGACGGTCGTCGGTTTGGCACGGGTATGAGAGATAATAAACTTGTGTGGCCTGTTGCGCCACAATGTATACATCGTCTCCTGGGTACACTGATGACTGTCGAATTTCGACTAGGCCAATATTAGGGGTCCGTCTCACTGCTTGAGGATCAAACCAATGGCATTTGAATATGACAGGAGTAAGAGGTTTGGACCCATGAAACTTGAGTTCGTATATTTCTTCAACTATTCCGTAATACTCGACCCCATCGTCCCCTGGCGTAAAAACTCCGGTATTGGTGGTTCTTCGATTGGGCCGACTCTGCTCGTAGCTTGTTGTGTGAAAGCGGTACCCATTAACGTCATAGCTTCGAAATGACCTAACCCTATAGGCACAGCCATCGGCAACCTGTCTTAGATCGGCACTCATAGACGCATCAGTTTGGCTCTGCAAGTTCAAGCAGGATCGTTAGTTATATTATTCGCACGTACGAGCAACTTGTAAGTGATACGAAAAAATGCTAAATACCTTTTGTTTGAACCAAGAAATGAAATCAGGCATTTCATTTCCCGCACCCTTTGAAATAAGGATATCAACTTCCTGTGCGGTTGGTTCTCTTGATCCACGCCAGAATTCATGAATAAACTCCCTGTACCAACAAGGAACAAGTTGGTTGGACGCGGAATATTGAATACTAGGAAAAAAAATTGGACAGTAACTTACTGCATGTACGGCAACACTTCGGAAAGGTTGGTCAACACATATAGCATGATAGTGCGCCACTCTTCATGTTTCAAGGTCTTGTTGGTCCCTTCACTTGCAGTACCGTGTTGCCCTAGGAAAAGGCTGAGCTTCGATTCATTTTTGCCAGCATTGTAACGAGGAGCTGGATAATGCACGCTCGGAAGGTTGTCTGAATAGTATTTTGATGTGAAGTTTGACACCTCCTCCAGAATGTAAGCCTCTGCCAGGGTTCTCAAAACCGGTAAAAACCGGCCGGTTTTCGCGAAAACCGGGAAAACCGGTCCGGTCCGGTAGGCAAAACCGGCCGGTTTTTCAACAAAACCGAACCTAGGTACTGTAGCAAATTCAAAAACCGTCCGGTTTCTCCGGTTTTCCGGACCGGTTTTTCCGGTACCGGTTTTTCCTGTTTTTTCGAGATTGTGAACCTTGGCCTCTGCAATGGAAGCTTCAATTTTGCACTTATTCTTGCATTTCGTTCGAAGAACCTTTTGACACCTCTCAATTGAATAGCACCAACGGTTCTGCGCAGGCCCCCCCCCCCCCCCCATTCGTGCCTCATACGGGAGGTGCAAAATCATATGCGCCATTAGAGTGAAGAAGCCGGGTGGAAATATCTTCTCCAACTTACAGAGCAACACAGGCGCCTTTTTTCATGTATGCAATCACGGTCTTAGATACCTCCTTGGCACAAAGCTGGCGGAAGAAATAGCTCAACTCTACCAGAACTAGCCACACATGATCAGGGAGATAGCCTCGAACCATCACCGAAAGAAGCCGCTCAACCACATGTGGTAGTCACGACTCTTTGCCCCGTTGATTCGCATAGTTGTTAAGTTCACCCCTCTACTCAGATTCGCTGCAAACCCATCAGGGAACATTAACGTTTTGAACCATTCTAGTACTTCCCTCCTTTGAGGCCTCGTAAGGACGAAATCGGCCGGAGGCTTCCTCCATGACTTGCCGGATTTAGGAGGCGCCATGTCTAACTTAGGTCTATCGCATAACGCTGCTTGATCGACTCTTGCCTTCACGTTGTCCCTTGTCTTATTAGGAATGTCCATGATTGTTCCGAAAAGTTGAACGCCAATGCCATGTTCAGTGTGCATTAGGTCAATGTTATGTGGAAGAAGAAGGTCTTTCATATAGGAAAGCCTCCACAAGCCGCAGATCTGAGTGAAGGCATGTAGCTCACCATATCCCACAAAACCACCTTCTTGTTCATCAACCACGAGAGCATCTAACTGAGCACGCACCTCGGCACCTGTCATGAACGGCCATGCCTGGTGGTGATGTGCGACACCTTTCGTGAAATTATTTTTGTCTCGTCTGAATGGATGGTCAGGAGGGAGGAATTGTCGGTGTTGGTCGAACGAAGAAAACTTGCCACCCTTCTTCAACCAAATGAACCTCACAATTGTCTTGCATACTGGGCATGGGAACTTGGAGCGAACACCATGGCCGCAGAATGTCCCATACGCCGGCAGGTCATGCAGAGAGTAGTGGTAATTAACATACATTCTGAAGTTTTCCTTTTTAGATCGATCGTATGTCCATACCCCTTCCTCCCAAGCACGGACCAAATCATCGATCAGAGGCTCCATATACACAGACATATTATTCCCCGGGTTTTCAGGAATTATCAGCGACAAGAATATGTTCTGTCGTTGAAAGAGGACGCCGGAGGGGGGGGGGGGGGGAGATTCAGGGGTATAACGAAAACAGGCCAACAACTGTACGGGGCAGCTCCCATTCTATAAGGATTGAACCCATCTGTTGCCAATGCCACACGTACATTACGAGCCTCCAGAGCTTTCATGTCGTGAATCTCATCAAAATGTTTCCAGGCTTCACCATCAGATGGATGTACAAGCTTATCGGGATTGTATCGGACTCCATCTTTGTGCCATGTCATTTGTTTCGCGGATTCCTTGGTCATGTAAAGGCGTTGGATCCTCGGTATGAACGGAAGGTACCGTAGGACTTTCGCGGGGACCGTGAGCTGCCTCTTTTGACCATCAGCAGCGTCTACCTCCATGAACCTAGAGGATCCACACTTTGGACAGTATTTTGCTTCCGCGTGTTCTTTCCTAAATAAGATGCATCCCTTCGGACACGCATGTATCTTCTCATATGGCATCTTAAGTGCACGAAGGAGTTTCTGTGCCTCATACATGTTCTTTGGCAGAATGTGACCTTCCGGAAGCAAGGTGCCAATAACTGTCAACATAACATCGAACGCGTTTCGACTCAAGCTGAACTGGGACTTTACGGCCATTAGGCGTGCAATGGCATCCAGCTGAGAAACCTTGGAATGCATGTGAAGAGGTTGCTGTGAAGAAGACAATATGTCGTAATATGCCTTTGCGGTCTCCTCTAGCTCCTCCTCTCTATGTTCTTCATCCACATCGAGATGTGCTTCATGGTAGTCATGTAACATGTCTTCTACCCCACCATCAGCATCATAATCATCGACGCGTTGTCTCACGACATCGTCTCTCACACGTTCGGCTTCACCGTGGTACAACCACCGGGTATGGCCTGGCGTAAATCCATTCAGACAAAGATGTTTAGCCATGACATCCTTTATTTTTCGACGCGTGTTGTTACAGCGGCTGCAGGGACACCAAGTGGCACTCGCTCCTTTAGCCTTGGAAAATGCTAATTCGATGAAAGCTTCTGAATTCTCAATCCATTCGTCGGTAAACTCAGTCCGACTTAAGCGGCCCGTGTACATCCACTCACGGTCTTCCATCCTTTAACAGATATATATCAACGAGTAATATAAAGTTAATTCATTTGCATCCATCTACACGATGTTCCAACTGTCTAATAGGTGAAGATAGGTCCTAATCCCACCCGAGGATGCGTAGATGCGGTTAGTTTCCAAGGTCTACTCCTGTTCGAGACAGAATTTCGACCGCTCCCCGTTGTTCTCCAAATACACGTCCCGCCAGGGAGATTGTGCATCCAGAGAACAACAGGGAGATGATGCCGAAACTCTGTCTCGAATCGGAGTAGACCATGGAAACTAACCCCATCTACGCATCCTCGGGCTGTCCAAAAAACGTGGACAATTCTAAACAGATACAGTCTTAGATATGCAAAAATCTGCATAGCTCCTACTGTATCTCTTTCGAACAGGAGACGCCAAACTAGGTTACGCGTGACCTACATATATGAATGGAAAAAGGGGTTGGTTATGCCTCATCTTGCTGTGCTGCAAAGGACCGGTGGAGGACGGTGTGCAAAAGCCTGTCCTGCAAATTAAGAACGAAACATAAATGAGTCAATTTCAAATTTGACATACAAATGATTACTTGGATTCAATAGCTAGGTTCAAGTTTATTTTTCAAAGCCAAAAGATAGCCAAAAAAACGTGACACTTCCCCGAGTCGAGTGGCAAGTGTCGACCAAATGAATATCACTTGATAAAAAACCAGCCACCGACACGGGGAAGTGTCAGGTTGGCCATCCTACTTCATCATTTGGCAAAATTCGACAGCACCTCCCCTACACGGTGAGGTTCCCAAAACCTGCAACAAACTAACGGCACGATGGCCGACAACCACATCCAACAAAACAACGGCACGATCCATGTGCGGCAACCCAATTCACTTGACAACAACCCAATTCACAGCCAATGCGGCCAATCCATGTACGGCAATCCAAGTCTAATCCTAACAATTTGCACCATCAAACAGGACTAATTTCTATGTTGAAAAAGGGGAGGACAGCTTCCTGACCTTGGGCGGGTGCGGCGGCCAGCGCCAGGGCAGCGGGCAGCCGCCCAGGGCAGCGGGCGGAGGCCTGTCCGAGGCAGCGGGCGGTGGCCTGTCGGGAGGCGGCGGTAGCGACGGCGTCCGGTGGCCGATACGATCGGGGTAGGGGGGTGGCCGGTACGGTCGGGGCAGGGGGCAGGGCGCCGGCGGAGGGGTGCTGGCGGTCGGCGGAGGCGTCCAGGGGCCGATGAGTCGGTGGCGGTGGCCGGGCGGGGGCTGGCGGTCGACGGCCGGCCGGATAGCGGGCAGGAGGCCGGCCGGGGCAGAAGGCCAGGGCGGCCCGGCAGGAGGCCGGCCGGGGCAGCCCGGCGGGATGCTGGCGGGGGCGGCCGGCCGGGGCAGAAGGCTGAGGCGGCCCGGCTAGTGGCCGGCCGGGGCGGCCTCCTCGGGATGCCGGCGGGGGCGGCCGAGCGGGACCTAGACGCGGGCGGGAGGGCAAGCTGGAGCTCGACGCTGGGCGGGAGGCCTGACCGGAGCTCGACGCAGGCACGACCTCGACGCGCGCGGGCAAGTGGGAGCGGGCAGGCGGGCGCGGTGGTGGAGACGGCGCCGCGGGGCCGGAGGGAGAGCGGCGCGGAGGGGGGGGGGGCGGCGCGGCGGGGCTAGAGGGCGGCGTGCCGGGGTCGGAGGGCAGCGCGGATGGTGGGAGGCGACATGGAGGGGCCAAGGGCGGCGCGGCCGGTGAGGGCAGGGCGTGGGGGCGTCGGCAGTGGCGTGCGCAAGCGAGAGGAAGAGGAAGAAGAGAAAGGAAGTGAGATAGAAGAAAGGAAAGAGCGCCCGCGCGGCTAAGTCAAAGGAAACTTTGCCGAGTCCCATGATGTGGCACTCGGCAAAGTAAAACATTTGTTTGCCGCGTGCCCGCCACGTGGCACTCGGCAAACATTTTTTTTTCAATACACAGTTTTTGATTTCAAATAATTTTTGGTTGATGATGATTTCAAAAAAAAAGTTGTCAAAATAAAGTTTCATAACTTCTTGAGATCTACAACTTTTATTTTCACAACTTTCCCATCCGAGATTGTTTAAAAAATACAAATTTCAAAATTTGAGAAATTTCGAACATACTTTACGGTTTCAAAGAAAAAGGTTGACAACATGAAAGTTTCATAACTTCTCGAGATCTACAACTTTTGTTTTTAGTATTTCTCCATCCGAAATTGTTTTCAAAATTCAAATTTTCAAATTTGAGAAATTTAAACAATTTTTCCGCTGACAATTTGAATTCAAATAAAAAAGTGTTCAACAGCAAAGTTGTGCAACTTATGCAGATCTACAATTTTTATTTTGGTCTTTTTTTTCAAAAATAATTATAGACACGTTGTCCACATATTCCAAATATTCCTCTTCGTGTTTCAAGAAACTATCCGGGAGCTCTAGGATTTGTGAACAAATTTACTAGCGCTTTGTCGAATGAAAAAATACCAAAATAAGAAGTGTAGATGTTGACAAAATATACAACTTTGCAGTTCAAAACTTTTTTATTTGAATTAATTTAGAGGTCCAAAAAATTCAAATATTCTTTACTGAGTGTAATAGGGAAAATACTCGGCAAAGGGGCCTCTTTGCCGAGTGTCATGGCAGGGACACTCGGCAAAAAATAAAAATTTGCCAAGTGTCCTTTTTTGCCGAGTACCCGGGCCCACTTCGTCCAACGGCCGTCCAAAATTTTTAACGGGCGTCAAACTTTGCTGAGTGATGGCCACCCTTTTGCCGAGTGCGCCGCATTGGACACTCGGCAAAGGGGACCCTTTGCCGAGTGCCCCTCCCCTGGCACTCGGCAAACCCTTTTTTGCCGAGTGTCTATGGTTTCCGAGTGCTGCACTCGACAAAGACCCTGTTTGCCGAGTGTCCGAAAAAAAGCGTTCGGCAAACCTTCTTACACTCGGCATACGAGGGGTTTCCCGTAGCGAAGGCGTCTCACCATCACGTATCATCTTTTTTCAAGTGTAAATAAAAATATGGCTCATTCAACTTCCTGAGTCCCAAACTTTTCTAATTAGTTGTTATCCACGTCAAAGGTAAAAAGTGGCACCAAATTAAAGTGGCGCCCTTGACATGTTTCAATTGTTCCTACGTCAAAAGAAATAAAAAGTTACACCTTCCGCACGAGTTTTCCAGTCTTAATCTAATCTGATGGGAACCTTCCGACGGGCCCTTTTCATCTGGGTTCCAATATGTTGCTGACCCGTTCCAGGAAGTGATGTTGAACAACCGGAGTATTTCTAGGATAGTATAAAGTTACTGCGCGTGTTAGGCTACAATAGATGAACAACCGGAGTATTTGTAGGATAGTATACAGTTACTGCGCGTGTTTCTTGATGCTACAATAGATAAACAACAGGGGAGTATTTCTAAGATAGTCATAGTATAAAGTTACTGCACGTGTTTCTTGTGCTTGTGGCCCCGCTGAACCTACAGTCGTCGTTACCAAATTCAAAAGTTACCAACTTTTTAAAACTGAAAGGCTCTCCGCTATATATACCTGAGCTGAACAGTGAGGTTAGCATCAATCAGCAGGAAAGTAGCTAGCGTCCATGGTTCCCAGGAGACGCACGTGGGGGACCTGCCGGAGGCGTGCCTGGCGTACGCCATCGCGCTCACCTCCCCGCGCGACGCCTGCCGCGGCGCCGCCGTCTCGACCTTCTTCCGCGCCGCCGCCGACTCTGACCACGTCTGGCGCAGCTTCATTCCCAATGACCATGAAGCCGTCCTCCAGCCGTCGCCGCCGGCCAAAACGGCACGAATGAAGGACGCGTACCTCCGTCTCTGCGACGGCGTCGTCCCCGTCGACGGCGGCGGCGGGTGCCGGGTGTGGCTGGAGAAGGCGAGCGGCGCCAAGTGCTACGCGCTGTCGGCGAGGAGCCTCAGCTTGCTGTGGGACGACGGCGAGTTCAACTGGAGGTGGACGACGCACCCGAGCTCCAGGTTAGTTCGACCCTCTTCTCGTCCCACTTCCCCCACCCTTTTTTTTTTAGAAATCTCGCCTTCCTTTTTTTTTTTTTTTTGAGAAAAGTCAAAAAACTCGCAAGAGCGGTGGTGATGGTTAAGAAATAAGAATCAATCATAACTTGTTGGGTTAGCTGTCACAAAGTTTAGTTTTGAGCACGCTCTTGCACCTGAAGAAATCTTCTTGAAACTCGTAAGATTAGGCAAAGAATTTTTTGAATTGGATTTTTGCATATGTTATTCTGCTGCGACTTCACGAGGCACGCCAATCATTAAACCGGCTACTAAACATTTTCATTCTGTATACAAAAGTGTTCAACCAGAGTTGGAATTCTTAATCCTGATGATGGATTAGCAACTAAAGCGTGCATATATTTCACGGCAGGTTTGCCGAGGTGGCGGAGCTGGTGGACTGCACGAGCCTGGAGATCAACGGCCGGCTCCCACCGCCGCGCTCACTGCGTCGACCTGCTACGCGGCGTACCTGGTGTACGGCACCGCGGAGGGCCACCGCGGCCTGAGCTACCCGGACCAGGAGACAGCGGTGGGCGTGGGCGGCCGCGTGCTGGCGCGCCACCGCGTGTGCCTCCGCCCCGACGACGCCGAGACGCGCAAGTTCAGAGGTGCCGGCCTGACAGCAGAGATCGCTGGAGGCGAGGAGGAGGAGCCGAGGCGGCCGAGGAGGCGGGGAGATGGGTGGTGGGAGATGGAGATGGGTCGGCTGCGCGCGACGAACTGCACGCCGGGGGAGGAAGAGGAGGTGGTGGTGGCGAGCTTCGAGGTGTTGGGGTGGTATCTCAAACGCGGCCTCATCATTGAAGGCATTGAGTTTAGGCCTGTGCACAGTTGATACTGGTTTTTACATCTCTTTTTCTTTCTTTGACAAAGTGAAAGGCCTAGATATTAGCTCACCTGTGCGAGTAATGGCCAATGCGCAAGTGACTTGAAGCCGGTACGTAGTTGTCGATATAGTTGAAGCCTGTACGTACTGACAAAAGCATTTGGACAGTTATTTCAGAAATTTGTAACACTTAGTGGTCGAAAATAATGGGTAATTATTAGTCGTATAGCATTGTTTCGTGATAGTCGAGATTGCGCATGGGTTATTGTCTGTCAAATTGTTTCGTGCGGGAACAGAGTTGGCATACCCTTACAATTGTTGGAAGTGGTGGAAAAAATGTTAGACAGGAAAACACGCAACGACGTGGTTTCTTTGCCCACAAAAGGAATTTGAAGCTCAAATTTCGCACGATGACAATCATATAGCAACCAATGTTAATATAATTATTACATATTTTTTATACTGAGTACATAGTTTTTTTTTTTTTTTTTTTGCGAATGATTGAGTACATAGTTTAATAGCAAGTAATGTTGTATACATTCAAATGATAACATAAAAACAATAAAAAATATTTTTTTTTAGATTACACAGTACAACTCAGACACTCACAACGCACGCACACTCACCCTTATGAACACACGTACGCAAACCCTACCCCTATGAGCATCTTCGAAGACTGAGCCGGCAAATCTAGAGATACGAAGTCACCACTGGCGCCTCGCTGTCGACGGGAGCGTCGCCTACCACTGAAAGCACAAATGCCGTTAAATCCTTGAAAATTCGCTCCCACGGGGAGTCGAATCCAGGACCTAAGAGGTATCGTGGTAACTATTGTCGTGCAAAATTTGAGCTTTAAATTCAACTTGTAGGCTGAGAAAAAAACTTCAATATCACACCTAATAAAATTGTTTGAGATAGTAAAGTGAGCCCACAACTCTACATAAACGTCGGCCTACAAATTCGGGCCTCTGTACACGCGATCATGTCACTCATAACAAAACACGGGCAGAGTGCAGCCCACTATATAAGAAGTCGGCCCAACGCAAGGTAGAGGCCTATAATATGACAGCCCACAAGTCACTCATAACAATTTGAAGAGGTCTAACTAGGCCACCTGGGCCTAAAAGGTACCCGAGCTAGCAATCTAGCAAGACACCATTTCCTTTGGAGTCTTGATAAAGAGGCCCGAGACAAATAAAAGCATCTTCCATTCTATTATAAGTAGCTGATTTGCGCGCCTCAAAAAAAAAAAAAAACTGATTTGCTCCTGGGTTGCCACGCCACAACAAATTACATAATTACAGCATGCAATGTTAGTGTAATATAAATTTATGGCCTGCAGGTGGCGGACAAACCGTCCGCCACTACTCATGCCAAACTGCTAAAAGAAAAGAGCAGTGACATGCTAAAAGAAAAGAGCAGTGACAGGTGGGAGCAATAAAATACAATAAAAAAAGGGACCCACAGCCACCCCACCCGCTTGTGCCGGGACGGGCTGGGCCAGGCCCATAGACACGCCACCCTACGTGGATCCCGTCACGCCGCCATGCCTCGAGTGGCGGCAACGACAAACCCTATCCACCACGCCCGTCGATGTCACCATGCTGCTGTCGTCCTCACCGTGCCTCAGCGCGCACGGACGCCTCAGCGCCAAATCCGTATGCAGGGACGCGAGCTCGGGCGCACTAGTGTAACACAAGCTTTCAGTGGCGGACACTTTTGGCCTGCGCTCACGCCACTACTAAAGAGAAAGCGTCCGTCACTGCGCTTACGCCACTACTAAAGAGAAAGAGTAGTGACGGCATCTTCAATCGCCCGCGATATGGAGGAGCAGTGCCGCCCCGCACCGCTGCTCCGTAGAGGAGCCCGCCGCGCCTGCCGGAACCCTAGTAGTACCGAATCTAAGCCCTATCGTCGTCGCCACCACGGGCCACATGCTGAGACTTGGGAGGATGGGAGGATGGGAGGAAAAAGAAAGACAGAGGAGTAAGCACTAGGATAGTGGAAGGGGGGAGGTGGGGAGGGGCACCACATGCTGAGAGGTAGTGCTCACAGTCGTAGCGCCCCGTGTCGTGAAGGAGCTCGATGCGCTGCCCCGTCGTCGGGGAGCCGCCTCACCCCATCTGCGCCCAGCACCGCTGCATCCCCATCCACTGCGGTCTAGGTATGGGGCCTCGAGCTGAGCCACGCTAGCCGCTCAATCCCTGTTGACCTGCTTCCCAACGCGTTGGAGGTGGAGTGATGAGGATAGTGGAGACGCCATATCTGGTGAGGGAGAGGATGCGGAGAGGAGAGGAGAGGAGAGGAGAGGGATGGACATTGGATGAGAGCGGATAAGGGATTGAGAGGGATGTTGTGGAGAGAGACGAGAGGGCCGGGTTGGGAGGAATTTTTAGTCCTACTAGGGTTTGTTTTTCGCCGGTGGTAATTTTCAATGGCAGGAGTGTTTGGTGACATCAGCATCGCTCGTCACTGAAAATGAATGGCAGGCCTTCTGACATCAGCATGCCCGCCACTACTACTTGTACAGTTTCTCGCGCTGAGCTTGTAATGACGGATCGAGCCGTGTCCGTCCAATGCTATTTGTGACTCTCCATCACTGCAGTCTTCAATTGTACTAGTGGCGGTGGCGTGGAAGGAGAGGTTGGGATTGTTGTGTGTCAACACGGTGCCAAGAGTCACGCGAGGACGAGATGAAGAGGGAAAGGAAGAAAAGCTCGAGAATCTTCTTGAGCGAGCTTTTCATCTTCTAGTAGAAATGGAGCTTTTACAGCTTTTGGCAGCTTATAGAACTGAGGGGGAGCTTTCGGTTTTGGAGCTTCATAGCAAAGCAAAAACTGCTAGAAACTACCTCAAACAGGGCCTCAATTGCGCTGGAGATCAATTGGGCCGTCCTACTAAAGGCCCCAACTAGGGCTTGCTTCCGAAGCAGACGGCCCATCTTCCGTCGTGCCACCTATACGTAGGGCGGGCTATGTTTAACCTTTGATAGGTCAGTGTTTGAGATCTGTAGGAGACTAGATGAACACGTGAGATTCAATCTGGTAAAGAGGGGAGGAACCAGAAACTGACACGTGTCGCCTTCCTATTGGGCGGGTGGGAGGGAGGAGAAAAATAACCGGTTTTCAAATTTCAAACGCATTTTCTCCTAAACCGTAAGTCCGTTTTCGAATCCGTTTGAAGCATGATGTTGTTTAGAATTAATACTACAAAATGAGATCCAATACGAATATTTTTTGAAATTTTTTGAAATTCGAATTTTTCGTCATCATTTTGAATGTACCATGTCAACATTTTGTTTTCACTGTGTCAACATTTTTATGTATTATGTCAACTTTTTTGGCGAAAATATTGACTCTATTGTTTGAAAATATTGACATAGGCTTACGAAAATGTTGAAACTGTTGTTTGAAAATGTTGACGGTTAGTCGGTAAACTAAGTTGCTTTAAGTGGGCCAAATTTGATGGGCTATTGAGCTGGCCTATAGCTTGAATTTTGTAGGACGATAGGAGCTCCCGATAAGGCTACCAGCCGGCCCAAGCCCGTGAAGCAACTGGAGGAGGAGAGACGCCAGCATAGGGATGGCAATTCGAGGTCGGGTAGCGGGTACCCGCCGGGTACCCGACCCGATGGGGCCGGGCATGGGGCGCGTTTCCCACCCGTGGGTGGCGCCCGTACCTGCCCCGACATGAGTCGGATTCGGGGCGGGGATTTATCCCCACCCATGGGTGCCCGACCCACGTAGCAAAGAATGCAGCCCAGCCCGGCCTCCATATTCTAAACCCTAACCTTATCCCCACTCCCCAGTACTCCCGCACCCTACGCACACGCCACACTCGCTCACAACCCCTGCACGCCGCCGCCACTCCCAGACTCCAGTCGCCCACGCCCCGTCGCCCAAGCCGCGCCCTCCCGCATCCCTCACGGCGCACGCCACCGCGCCCTCCCGCACGCCGCGTCGACGCCGGCCGCCGCCACTCGCCATGCCCCGCCTGACGACGCCGCCCCGAGCTCGGTCTGACGCCGCGGCGGCCTGGTGGCGCGCGCGCGTCGCGCTAGGCTTTGACTCGGCGGATCCGCCCGTCCGCCCGACGACGACGCCACCTCCCCGACGACGGATCCATCACCAGCACGAGCACGACGCAGGCAGGTCAGGAGCTTGACGACGCCCGCCTCCCCGTCTCGCCACCAGCACGGCGCACGCCGCCACTCGCCAGGCGCGACGGATCCCTCTTCAACAAGTGCTCGGGGGCTTCATCGCCGCGGAGGCCCGCTAAGGCTGCCGTGGTTCCTCACCGCATCTCGCGGTCGCGGTCGTGGTCGCGGGAGTGGCAGCATGGCGGCCGGCTCTGCATCCGGCACCGGCTCACAAGCTCCTCCGCGTCCACCGCGGTCTTCTACAACCGCACCGTCATCTGCTTCGACGAGGAGGCCGAGCACAACCCCGTCCTCGTCGAGTGCTGCTGCTGATGCTGCTGCTGGTGCGCCATCACCCGCTACGACTACAAGTGTTCATGGTCAATCCTCTCCAGCAGCTTCGGTTGAGGGTACGCCCGTTATCAATGTCGATGATTATGAAAATGCTGCTGTTGGGGTGAAGAGGAAGCGCACATCTGAAGTGTGGCTAGAATTTGAAGAGGTTTTAGTGGCTGGAAAACCTAAAGCTAAATGCATGTGGTGTAAGAAAGAGCTAGTTGGAGGAGCTAAAGATGGAACAAATCACTTGAGAAGTCACCTTAACACTTGTGCATCTAGGTAGGCTCAAAAAGGATTGAAGCAATCTACTTTGAAGCTAGGGAAAGATAAGAATGGGGCCGTGATTGTAGAGAAATATGTGTTTGATCAGCAAGTGGCTAGGAAAGAACTTGCACTTATGATATGCTTGCATGAATACCCACTGTCCATGGTCGACCATGTTGGCTTTAGGAGGTTTTGTTCTGCATTGCAACCACTTTTCAAACATGTGTCTAGAAACACCATCAAAAGTGATATATTGGGTATGTATGAGGTCCACAAGCAACAACTGATGGTGCAGTTGCAAAAGGTGCAATCTCGAATTGCTGTAACCACGGATATGTGGACAGCCAATCATCAAAAGAGAGGCTATATGGCTGTGACAGTCCATTATCTTGATGATGAGTGGAAGCTGAAAAGCTTCCTTTTGAGGTACTAATGCATGTTCCATTCCTTTGTTTCTTTATTTTGTTTGCTGTACATTTTTCCTTTTTTGTAATATTGATCTATACTTCTCATCGTTCTTGTAGGTTCATATATGTTCCATCTCCACATACGGCTGAGGTCATAAGTGATGTGCTTCAGGACGTACTACATGAGTGGCAGATTGAGAAGAAGGTGTCTACAGTGACCCTTGATAATTGCACCACCAATGATAAATCTATCATCAAGATGAATGATAAGTTGCCCCTGCCCTCTCTAATGCTTAATGGCAAATTATTGCATATGCGTTGTGCTGCTCATATCATAAATATGATTGTGAAAGAAGGAATGTCGATTATGGAGGCAGGAATAGAAAGGGTTCGCCAATCTGTTAGTTTTTGGTGTGCTACTCCTAAAAGACATGAAAGATTTGAGCGTGCAGTAGCACAATGTCACCTTAAATACAATAAAAGAATAGCTCTAGATTGTCCCACCAGATAGAATTCAACTTACCTAATGCTTAGCACTGCCCTAGAGTATCGTGTTGTTTTTGATAAACTAGCTGGAAAAGAACACCTTTGTGCTGATTTCAAGCCAGCATAAGAAGATTGGGATTTTGCTATAGAACTTTGTGGTAGGTTGAAGATGTTCTATGATGCAACTGAGGTATTGTCAGGGACTAATTATGTTACAGCCAATCTTTTTTTCCCCAAAATCTGTGGTATATCTTTGGCAATTGATAAATGGAGGACTAGTAAAGATCCAATAGTAGAAGACATGTCGAAAAAGATGACAGAAAAGTTTCAGAAATATTGGGCTGATGTGCATGGTCTGATGGAAGTAGCTACTGTTCTAGATCCTAGGTACAAATTGAAATTCATGAAAGCTTTCTACAGCACCGTTTATGGGGAAAACAGTCCATTTACAGAGAAAGATGTTGATAGAGTGAGAGGCTTGTTGTATGATCTTGTGATGGAATACCAAGATTGTATGGAAGGTATGGCAACAACTGATGGTGTTGGTGCAGCTGGTAAAAGTGTTGTTCAAAATGAAGGGGATGATCTTGTATTTGGCTTATTTGACAAGTTCTTGTCTGAGGAACCAGAAGAGAGTTCATCCTATGTGAGGACCGAGCTGGATTTGTATTTGGAGGAGCCAACTTTGCCCAGAACTCAAGAGCTCGACATCATTCATTGGTGGGAGTTTGCAGTACCCAATGTTGAGAAAGATTGCTCGAGATATAATGGCAATTCCTGTTACAACAGTGGCTTCCTAGTCTGTCTTTAGTACTGGAGGAAGGATTATTAGCCCACATCGAAGTAGACTTGCTCCAAAGACAGCTGAAGGGTTGATGTGTATGCAAGCTTGGTCCCGTGCTGACATGTTAGGTGATCAGTCATGTTTTATCAATGCACTAATGACTTGTATGGACGAAGAAGATGAAAAAATGGTAACAGTCCACTCCTTTACTATTGCTGTTCATATTTTCTATTTCCTGAATTTTAAACAATGTCTAATGAGATTGCTTCTTTACTTAACAATATCTGAATTTTATATTGCTAGGATGACTCAGAATCAACCATCATTGATTGAAAACTTGTCCAAGGTCAAGAGTGTGGAGAGATTAGAGAAGGTGAGTAATTGTGTTACTTGCCAATGTCATTTTTTCTGTTCTTGTAAGCTGCAATAACAAGCTTTGTGACTTGTTGAACAGGATACAAGAAGCTTGGGATCATTCCACTCAAGTCTCAAGATGACTTGCTGCTTGGCGCCTCTCTGATTTCACTCTTTTCATTTCTACTTTCAGCTGTGAGATGTGGTCATGTGTGTCGGACTGAATTTGTTAGTGTGAGACTGAATTTGTTTAATCTGGATGTCTGAGACTATGAGTGTGACTGTGTAAGACTGAGCATGTATTTGGTATTTCCTTGCCTGTATTGATGAACTCTGAGTGTGAGTGCTGTTCTGCCTAGACGCCATTTGTTTAATCTGGTTGTGTGAGACTCAATTTGCAAGCTTTTGCATGAGTGTGACATGCATGTGCGTGTGTGTGTTAAGTTTGTGTGGCACTATGACACTTTGGTAATGCAAATATGCTGTCAAACTGATCTGAAATGTGTTTATAGTGTTCCAACCATGGGTTACCCGATACCCGCCCCGATACCCGACGGGCACGGGGCCGGGTAGGGATTTCCAACCATGGGTACGGGGCGGGTGGGGATTTTTACCCGCTGCATCTGTCGGGACGGGTATGGATTTGCTCTACCCGCCCCGAACCCGCCCCATTGCCATCCCTACGCCAGCAGCTCTCGCTCCGGGCCTCCGGCCGTCCGGCACCGTCGTGCATAGCAGGGTTGGTGTTCCGTTCTCTGACCGCGGCCGGGATCAATCGGCTCCGACCGTCGGTGTTGAGGAGCTCCTTCTGGTAATGTCCTTCTTCCTTGTCCGGCGGGCCGGAGAGATTCTGTCGGGTTCAGCCTGGATAGGTACGGGAAACCTCCTTCCGATTCATCGGGCACATGACTTGATTCGATGCTGCTCAGTCTTGTGTATTATAGTAAGTTGATTTGTCATTTTGGTAGTAGTAAACTAATGCTTGCTGCGCCACGAGTACAAGTTTCTTACTCAAAGTGGCCATGAGATCCCGTTCCACCACTTTGCGTTGTTGTGTGCTCTTGATTTTCCCTTGGGGCGAATATTACTAAATTGTGATCTTTAGAATTCAGAGTTTTTTTTTTTATCGCACCCCCTCCCCTTGAGGTAGTCATTCTTTTTTCCCCAAAAAATAAAATAATAGTAGCACAATATCATCAGGGCATCAGACTGGGCTACAGAGATATATAGACGATGTTCTTGAACGAAAATAAATGATAATTATATCATCAACTACGAGCTCAAGAATTTTGCAAATATGTACATTTGGATGGAACCATAAAGAAGGTAGGAAATAGAAATTATACAGGCAGTGAATTAAAAATTAACATTCTATTATGCTTCTATGGCTTCCACTTGACAGCTAAATCAGAAAACTTTGATGTATTTACATTCAGGTAGTATCAGCAATATGCTCTGTGTGCAACATTCCCTGCAAAAAAATGATGCATGTTTAGAACTAGCACAAACAGGAGTACTGTGTTCAGGTATGCATTTACGAAATTTGCTTACCTCTTTGTAACTAAAGCTTAATTGCAACATACGCTCCGGTTCCAGCTATAGCACCTAGTGGTGTGGCCACCATGTAGATCCAAATCTGAGTGTATCTACCAGTGGCTATTGCTGGACCAATTGTGCGTGCAGGATTCATTGATGCTCCCGTTGATGGCCTGCTCATAAGATTAACAAAAACAAAGTTAAAACATATTTTTTTATGAAAGCTTAAGGCATAAGAAATATTCTTATGAAAAGTATTTCTGAGCCATTTTAGATGGACATACCCTGCGACAAGAGCATTCATCATGATTGTTGCCCCAACTGCCACTGCTATCAATTCTTTCACCTGAAGAAGTTTGGTGAGAAGATTAAACTTCAGCCATTGGAGGAAAGAACAAGAGACTGAGATATCAGAAGCAGCATAAAACTTACTGCATGGGGATCAGTTGCAAGAGCAGTGATGATGAACAGAAGTATGAATGTCGTGATGAATTCAATGAAGAATGCTTCAACTGTGCCAACCTTTGGCACAGTGGCTATCCCTGGGTTCACCGGATGAAAGATGCCCTTGGCGATGAATGAAGCGGCGGTCGACCCAAGAACTTGTGCTGTAATATATGGAAGAAGGTGAGCAAGGGGAAGGTGGCCAAACACAGCCATGGCGATGCTGACTGCTGGGTTCAGGTGGCACCCAGATATGTGGATGAGGGACAGCACAAGAACCGTGACAGCTAAACCCGCAGACGTTGCAATGCCAAGTAGGCTCTCAACGCCGTCATGCTGCTCGTTCATAATGATGGTGGATAGCACGGTGAAAATCAGTATGAATGTGCCAAGAAACTCCGCAAGCACCTGCAACAACATTTCTTCCATGTCAAGATTACATTTCAAACTAAGCCCGAGAATTGTTCATGAAACTGTTACGGTTTTGTAATTGTACCTTCTTAATGAGAGGAACTGCATTTAACTTTGGAAAGCCCTGATTCCATCGTTGATGATCAGTTACATGAGCACCAGAGGATTCTGCGGGATCAGCCTGAGGTCGTGAGCTGACACTGCCAGCACTGACCAACTCAAATGGCATTATCTTGGAGCTGGCAGCCCTTGGGGAAATGATGATGGAAATCTTGTTGCTCTCACTTGTCTGCATTGGAGGGACTGTAACTGCAGCAGCATCCATGCTCTTCCACTCAAAGGCAGGCAACTAAACTTCACTGGAAAATGGATTAAACTAGATGGTGATGCTTTACTGGGGTTTTGATCTTTGTAGTACTGGGGTTTTGATCTTTGTAGGACAAAACAAATGTTGTTCTACGATGCTTGGATGGGGAGCATGGAAGTGAAGTGGAGGGATATTTATAGGCATCTGATTTATTAGCTTGGTTTTGGTGCGCAGGACATGCATGGCAACTGCTGTTGTCTTGAGTTGAAACCAACGGAATCGAAATCTGCAGCGCCGGAGGTTCTGAATCCATGGGTTATGGAAAGGCGGGGACGGAATACCGCGGGAAGGATGTTGTTAGAGCAATGTAAGCATAATATCAATGTCAACGCCCTCTTCTCGAATGCTCTTTGGAGTAGTGCTGAGTTATCAAATGAAAACTCTCAGCAGTTTTAGTTGTTTATATTCAATAATACTTTCTTGTCGTCAGCTGCGCCTCTGGTTCAGATGGAATATTATAAGCAGTAGGTGTTAATTCTCTTACGGATATTTTTTTTATAAGAAAACGAATGCTTGACCTTGTCATCAGTTAAATTCCTTTTCAATGCAGTACTGGACTAGGGAGATGACGCAAGCAAAAACATTAGTTAAACTTGGCAGGTGAACAGAAACAGCATCTGGGGAAGGGCAAGACAGACGTGTTGACATTGGCGTTCATCCCTTCACCAAAACCAGGGTTGTGATCCGGCGTCCACTCTGCCGCTGCAAATCTGGAGTTGTTGGTATAAGAAACACAACATGAGATGGAGGCACTTGAAAACCAAGATATACCCAAATTGACAATCACTTCGTTGATCCAACTCGGCATTTGAGATCTTCCTCATAGAAAAAACAAAATGAAATTTACATATCAGTTCTGACAATCAGCAGCTTTTATTTCTGTTACCAGGAATTCTTATTAAATCACTGTTTCATCCAGCACTGTTAATTTATTTCTATGAACTTTACCAGTTCCATCAATTAACGCACTTGACTTTTACCTAGTTTAAGTTAGTTCTTAGAATCCTTTTTACCATCTATACTGAGAGATACCATGCTATTTTGGATCTATTTTCGTACCTCATAGGAAAATAAATATGTACCAACGAGAAGTACGAGGTACCTTGTTATCTTGGATCTGCCCTTTCACTAAGTAGAGACAAAAACAGAGGTGAGAAAACAAAAGGTCAAAGCAGTCCCACTGGTAGCTTATGCTACCACACACACACCAATTTGGCGCAGGGAGAAGGGAAATCCTAGGTGTCTGGCCAAACATTTGGCCAATAGAGTTGAAGGACCGAGAAGGCGACCAGAGGGGGGGGGTGAATGGGAGCCGATAAAATTCTTCAATAGAATTTGGCCTATAACCCAATTACAACCCAACGCACCTCTCTTTTCACTTGGCCAAGATCACGTAGCTATAGAAAACTACTGACCCTAGGAACCAAGTTAGGAAAAACTTCGACCCGATGCGGAAGCAAAAATACAAAGAGAAAAATAGAAAGACTCACACAAAAAGACCACTTTGACAAATAAAAACCTGCAAGTCAAGGTTAGTTCAGAGCCAAATAAATAACTAAAAAGATAATGCTACTGTGCTAACAGAACTACTACTACGGCAGACAAGCACTAATGAACAAGGAAGAAAAAAAAAAAAAACTAAAACAGGGTATACTCGTGAGAATTAACAGGAGAAAGATTTCTTCGTCAGACTACAAGAAAAGGAAATTACTGCTAGTTTCAGTAGAGACAAAACAACAGGATTAAGACAAGTGCTACACTAGTTGGTCATCTTCCAGGTCGATGCATAAGAACAGAAAAAGACAATCACCAGTCAACTTTTCTAGTCGTCAGACAAGAACATACTGATAGCAGATACCAGGCAAAAGGTTTGTCATTTGAAACAAACTATTTCTACTGCTACAAGCTTACCAAGTAAAAACAGTTAGTAAACAAACCTAGAGTAATAGCAACTACCAGATCATGTCAAAAGAAAAATAACAAACTTGGCCTGAGGTAATCAAGCAAGCAGGAACGCTAGCTAACTGAGAACTAAGCAGACAAGCAACTAGATAAACAGGTAGCATGCGACATCAACAATTTAGAAGGTTAGCTACTGGACAAACAATTGAGTTCTGTATAGAACACAGAGCAGCAGGAAACATAGATTAGTTATAGCACAGGTTGCTCATTTACAAGTCGATGCACAGGAAAGAAGAAAACAGATAACAATCAGCTCATCTCTCTAAAAGCGCCAGACAAGATTCTTCCATAAAAAAAAAACTAAGCAGGCAGGAAGCAGTGAAAGCAGATAACAGGCAATTGCAAAGAGACTAACGCTAATGATAGAACCTGAAGACTGCTGGTATACAGAACGATCTCAGAAAAATCTTTTCTTTTACCGGAGCACAAGCTACAGCTAGCAAGCAACGCCGAGAAATCACCAGCCTGGGCACCAGAGGAATCTTGCAGTTGAAATCTTACCAAATAAACAAACCTGAACCTGTACTGTTTGAGACCGGCGACCTCTAATTTTCAGACCCTTGGGACAGCTCAGAGCAGATCGATGAGGAAGCTCATCTCCGGGAACGAAGCACAAGTTCAGGTCCAGCTCTCGCCCATCTCTCCACACCTGCGCTGGAATCAGAAGAAAAGAGAAACAAAAACAACCACCAGAGATTTGTCCTCAGGTCACAAACGGAGGATTACAGAAGAACCAGACAGATTTCGCAAGAACAGAGGAAATCAGGATGGGAACAAGAACGAAATAAAATTGGTTTCTCCATTGAAATCTGATGAGATTCTCAGAACTACAAGCACAGAGGACGCCGCCCTCCCTCCCTCATTTTGATTAGAACTCGAATTTCTCAGAAATTTCTCTCAATCCTTGGCTCTCTTCTCTCTTACTCTCTCTAACAAGATCCAACGTGAACAAGTGGTAAGAAGTACCACACGCCAGCCCCTCTCTTCCCCTTATCTACTCTATTTTCTTTCCCAAAATACCCTTTAGACACAATACATTCCTACCTACCACTAGGGGCAAAACCGTCCAACTATTTCTCCTTCGCCCGAACGCCATCGGACCCTTCACGACTTCGCTTCGCCTCGACGCAACCTTCGCGATGGCGCCACATGCACCACCATCCGCTGCCGCCGGTTTTGAGGCCAAACCGGGAAACCGTCCGCCCGCCGGTTTTGAGGCATAAACCGGGAAACCACCTCGATGTCGACGCGTGTCACCTCGTCCCGCGAACCTCGCCGTCAAGCCTCCTCGTCCCAGCCCGTCGGGACCTCGCTTGACTCGGCCTCCCGTTCGCCTTGACTTGGTCAACCCGCCGTCTTCATCGCCTCCACGGTTTTGAGGCCAAACCGCGAAACCCTCCTTCTTCGCCTACACATCATTAGACAAGCAAACACATTTTTCCTTCTCCGCCAATCAACCACGCTGTCAATTACTCATCATCATCGAACCATGGCACATCTCAACATGGTTCTTCAATCTCCCCCTTGATGAGTACATTGACAACAACACCAATCACAAGAATTCGAAGTTTGAAATGCGAAACCAAGAAAGCTAACTAGATGGTAAAAAAAAAAAAAGAAAGCAAATGACCATCAAGTAGCAAAGGATCACAAAAGCCAAGAGTTGGCAAGGAAAGCGGCACAAAGTCGCAAAGATCACAAAAGACTCAAAGAAAAAGTCGAACTTGATGACTTGATGAGATGCTCCCCCTAAATTATTATACTACTCATGCAATGCAAAAGATGTTCTCTAGGAGTCATTTTCTTAACATTTCGGATTTTGACATTGTTGTGCATGACTTCCTATGAGATCTCTCCCCCTTTGGCAATGAACTCATCAAGAATACAAGATAGCCAAAAACAATGCATGAGGTGGAAATCCTACCAAGCTTCATCAATCATGTCAACAAGCATTTATCATTGCTATGAACAAGCATAGAACCTTGAAGTGTAAAAGCATGAGCTCACAATTGCACGAAGGCCATAATAGAGAGCATAGCACAAAAGCAAAGAGCTAGACAAGCTAAGCATGAAGATTGAATTGAGCAAGATAGATTCAAATTTGCTATATCATGAAAAGCATGGTCACCACATGTATGATCATCCCTATCCAAGGCAAAACAAGTATTAAGTGAATCCATGAAAACTAGCAAGTGTCAATCTCAACTCAAGCAACAAACATTCGGAAAGATGTGTTTTGACAAACGCTCACATATGCAACAAAGACTCAATTTGATCAAGTGAAGATTGCAAGCTTTTGCTTGTCTTTTATTTTTCATCCTCAAGTAACCTCTTATCCAAGCGGAGGGTCGCACGACTGGTTACGGCAAACACCCCGAGGCTTCAAGGCACCGTATTGGATTTTTAGCATTTTGCACAAAATATCAAATTGATTTTAGAAATTAAGCACAAGAAGCAAATGAGTATGCCTTTTGGCAAAAGGACATTTGTCCCCAAAGTCCCATCATGAGCTAAACATTTGCCAAAATCCATCCCCCAAACAATAAGTTGCCGAAATCAAGACATTTTTAATACTAGCCTTAAAACAAGTCTCGACAAGGATAAAAACAAGCATACACATGGTGAACAAACATAGGCATGCATAGATCATAAGCCTCACAAAAGCCAATTTTCATCTCAAGTTTAGCTAGCTTGCTCGAAAGAAACTATGCCATACTATCTAAAAGAGCCTAAGTTTAAAAGCTTGCTACTAACAATCACACAACTTAGCTCAATCTCAATCATAGCAACAATAAATACAAGGAGACATAAAGGTTGAAGCTTCTTCTAAAGATGCATATTATACATAATGCTTATCTTACAATGCAATGCAAATGCGAGAATATAAGATACATATGTACAAAGAAGCCAACTCCCCCTCAAACAATGCCATAAGGATAGCAAACACCAAGTTCCCCTCGAAGAAATGCAAAGCGCTCAGCGTCTAGGGGCTTGGTGAGGATATCGGCTAATTGGTTGTGGGTATCAATGTATGTAAGCTCGATGTCCCCCTTGGCAACATGATCTCTCAAGAAGTGGTATCTCACCTCTATGTGTTTGACTCTCCCATGTAGGATTGGGTCTTTGGATAAGCATATGGCACTAGTGTTGTCACAAAAAAGTGGAACACTCTTGTAGGTTAACCCATAGTCCCTCAAAGTGAAAGTCATCCATAGGATTTGGGATAAGCAACTAGCAGCAGCAACATACTCAGCTTCGGTTGTGGATTGGGCTACGCCAGATTGCTTGCGAGAAGACCAACAAACAAGAGAAGACCCAAGAAAATGGCAAGTACCCGAAGTGCTCTTCCGATCAACTCGACACCCAGCAAAATCCGCATCCGAATAACCACAAAGAGAAAGTGTAGATGATGCAGAGTACCAAATGCCGAATTCAAGGGTGTACTTGAGATACCTGAAGATTCGCTTCACCGCTTGACGATGAGACTCCCTTGGTGAAGATTGGAAGCGAGCACAAAGACACACTGCGAAGTGTATGTCGGGCCTTGTCGCCGTGAGGTACAAGAGGGAGCCGATCATGCTCCGGTACTCCCGCTGGTCCACCGCTTCACCATCAAGATCCGGATCGAGCACGGTGGAAGTGGCCATCGGAGTCGACATGGGCTTGGCATCCGACATGTCGAACTTCTTCATCAAGTCCTTCGTGTACTTAGCTTGATGAATGAAGGTACCCTGCTTGCATTGCTTGATTTGAAGACCAAGGAAGTAGGTCAGCTCGCCCATCATGGACATCATGAACTCATTTTCCATCATTGCCTGAAACTTAGACACAAGAGCATGAGATGAACCACCAAAGATGATATCATCCACGTATATCTGAACCAAAAGAAAATCAGTGCCATGCTTGAGAGTAAACAAGGTTTTGTCCACACACCCCATTTTAAACCCGCGCTCTAGCAAGAAGGTTTTCAGCCTAGCATACCATGCCCTGGGTGCTTGCTTTAGCCCGTACAAAGCCTTCTGAAGCTTGTACACTCGGTTTGGGTACTTGGGATTTTCAAAGCCTGGGGGTTGCCTGACATAAACCTCTTCCTCTATGTAGCCGTTTAGAAAGCGCTTTTGACATCCATTTGGTAAAGCTTGAAGCCCTTAGACGCGGCAAACGCTAGCAAGATTCTAATGGCTTCTAGACGCGCTACAGGAGCAAAGGTTTCCCCAAAGTCTAAGCCCTCAACCTGGCTAAACCCCTGAGCCACAAGCCTAGCTTTGTTTCTCACAACTAGACCATCCTCACCCTGCTTGTTCTTGAACACCCACTTGGTTCCTATCACATTGACATTAGGAGGAGGCTCAACAAGGGTCCAGACTTTGTTTCTCTCAAAGTTTTCTAGCTCCTCATGCATGGCATTGACCCAATCGGAATCAGAAAGAGCGTGTCCAACATCTCGAGGTTCAAAGGAGGCAACAAAAGCAGAATTTGTAAAGCATGCGAGATGGGCAGACCTCGACCTTGTTGTCCTTTCATTTAGATTACCGATCATTTGGTGGGGAGGATGTCGACTTTGGATGTGTCGAGGGGCCTCTCTCTCGGAGCGTACCTCCCCCTCAACAACAGCTGGGGCTTGCTCGACGACGGCTGGAGCTGGATCGACGGCCGCCGAAGAGGATGTAGATGCTACGGGACCCTCTGCTTGAACTGTGGAAGCAGGGACCGGCTCAGGAGCAGGCGAAGTAGTAGGAAGTAGTGGTTCATCCTCATCTTCACCTGGAGCCGGTAGATCACCGTCTACAAAGATGCTCTCTTCCATTTCCCTGTCACCTGCACACTCAACAACACCACTTGTACAAGGCATAGATTCATCAAAGGTTACATCGCAGGACTCCACGATGGTGTTAGTTTCCAAGTTCAAAACCCTATAAGCATGACCATGTGGGGTGTAACCAAGAAAAATGCCATCGGAAGATCTTGACTCAAACTTATCCAAATTGCCACGCTTGAGAATAAAGCACTTGCAACCAAAAGCACGCAAATGAGAAACACTTGGCTTCCTTCCAAAACGTAGCTCATAAGAAGTCACATTAAGAATTGAGCGCAAGAAACCCGATTAGAAATATAGCAAGCGGTGCTAATGGCTTCAGCCCAGAACCGCCTCGGAGTCCTATGCTCATCAAGCATCGTCCGGGCCATCTCAACAAGGGTTCTGTTCTTTCTTTCAACTATGCCATTTTGCTGAGGAACACGAGGTGCAGAGAATTGGTGCTCAAGACCATTCTCAAGACAGAAAGCACTGAACGAGGAGTTCTTGAACTCGGTGCCATTATCACTGCGGATAGCTCGTAATGCACCAGGGAGTTCCTTGAACAACCTCAAAGCCAAGCTCCGAAAGTGATGAAACACTTCATCCTTGCTCTCAAGAAAGAAGACCCAAGAATAGCGAGAAAAATCGTCAACGACCACAAGAACATACCACTTCCCACCAGCTGAACGAACCCGAGCAGGACCAACAGTGTCCATGTGAAGCAATTGCCCAGGCTGCTCAGTCATCACCAAATTGATTGGTGGATGAGAAGCGGCAACCATCTTTCCATGACGACAAGGTGCACAAACAAGGTTTTTCTCAAATTTGAGCTTAGGCAATCCTCGGATAAGGCCTAGGCCACTTAAGCGACACAACAAGTCAAAGCTCATGTGACCTAGTCTCCTATGCCATGTCCAAAGCTCAGAAGAGGGTTGAGCAAACAAACACTTGTGAGAACCAGAGGAAGAAACAAAATCAGCTCGAAAAACTCTGTCAATCCGAGAAATATTGCAAATCAAAGCACCAGTCGAATCAACAACACGAGATGCATTCCTCTTAAAAATCACTTCATTGCCATCATCCAACAACTGAGAAACAGAAAGCAGATTGTACTTGAGATGCTCTACTAGGGCTACTTCCTTGAGAGTGAAGGAGTCATTTACCTTGACAGCGCCAATTGCTTTTACTCTACCCTTTTTGTTGTCCCCGAATGTCACATAGTCAATTTGCTTCACGGGGGTGAGGCTGGAGAACCATCTAGTATCACCGGTCATATGGCGCGAACAACCGGAGTCCATCAACCACTTGTCCTCCAGGCCTCCATCAGCTACCTACATAGAACGTGAAGAAAAGATCGAGGGCTCAGTGCTGGGGTTAGAGAGATAAGCTTTAGGAATCCAGCACCTAACCACACGACCTGCAGAAGTAAAAACAGTTCTATGCACTTGATCATTGGAACGCACGGGACGAGTACCACGATAGGGACGACGTGGTCCGTCAAAGTGTCTAGACTCAAGCCACGCGTCACGGGGATACAAGTCATATGAAGGATGACCATATCCACGCTGAGGATGGACACCACGAAAGGAAAAACGTGGGCCATCAAAGCGTCGTGACTCAAATCCTCTGTTTCGTGAACCAAAGTCATATGAGCGATGACCAAGTCCACTGTAAGCACGAGAAGGAGTGTGAGACGGATAGTCAACATAGGAATGATAGACGGCATTCCTAGCTAACTCAGCTTGCCTCCTTTCAATTCTCTTCCTTCTAAAGCAAAACTCATCCAAATGACCATCCCTACCACAAAACATGCAAGTAAACACATTCCTGGGTTTTGGTTTTGGTTGTGTAGGTGGTTTGGATTGTTGCTTTTGTTTCTTGACCTCTCTTGGGTTAAAGGATGGCTTTGGGTTTGATGGGTAGTAGGTGTCGGTGGGTTTAAGTTTCTCACTCTCATCTTGGAGGTTGGAGCTTGGTACAAACTTACCCACATTTTCACTCTCCTTCTCACACCTCTCATAACCCAAACCCAAGTTGTATCCTTGAGTTGAACCTTCCTTAACCCTCAGCAAGTCACTCTCAATTCTCTTTTCACTCTCTTTGGTTCTTGTGAGGCGAGTGGTGAGGTACTCAACTTCCTGGGATAACTTTAGGTTCTCATCCTTAGTGGCAACAAGATCACTCTTCAGAGAAACACACACAACACATGGTGGTGGTGTAGCACGAGAACCACTTAGCAATTTTGCCTCTAGCTCTTTGACTTTGGACAATTGACTATCCAAGTCCTGTGTGAGCTTAGGGCAAGTCTTGCAAGCACCCAAGAGTAGAGGTCGAGCCTTGAGCTCCTCTAGCTCTTTCAAAGCACTCTCAAGCTGACCGGCAACTTGAGCATGCACATCTTTCAAAGAGACTAGATCATTCATGACAACACCACAAGACTCACACTCTAGCACCCTATCCTCATCAACACGAGACTTGAGAAAAGCAAGATCAACATTGGTACTTTCAAGCTCAGACTTTAGCTTGCGATTCTTGCGCACAGCCTCAACTAACTTCTTATCTTGCTCAAACAAGGCATTACGCAAGTAATCATTTCGAAAGATGAGCTCCTCACGAGTTTGTGATACCTTGCTTGTCTCAGAGTCGGAGTCGGAGTAGGGATCATCTTTTGCCATGAAGCAGAGCCCGGTGAAGTCGGAAGTCTTCTTCTTGTCCTTTGGCTTCTCCGGCTTCTCCATCTCCTCCTCAGCGCTTGAGATGTCGTCGCCCGTAGAGTAGTCGACGTCGCTGAGGGAAGCCACGAGTGCCCTTGCGAACACCTTCGCCATCTTCTTCTTAGTGCTCTTGCCCTTCTTGGAGAAGTAGTTCTTCTTCTTGGGTTCTTCCTCTTGGCGGTCGGTGTAGTCAAACTTCTTCTTCCGCTTGGGGCAGTCGGCGATGAAGTGACGAGGATCGCCGCACTCGTAACAGCTACGGGAATCACCACCTCTCCTATCTCTTCTGTTGTTGAAGGAGCGCTTGAACTTCCTGATCAGCAAGGCAAGATCCTCCTCTGGAAGGGACTCCACCTGTTCATCTGAAGCTGCAACCAAAGAAGAAAGAGCAAACTCCAAAGTAGATTTGTGAGAGGGGTTAGTCCCATAAGATGCATTACCATGAGAGTCAGTCATCAAGGCCATACTAGTGGATGCATTGTGGTTCGGACGTGACTTCCTAGAGAGCTCGTGAGACTTGAGCTTGCTATAGAGCTGCTCGCAGGTGAGTGTGCCAAAGTCGGGGGATTCCTCCAGTGCGGAGATCTTCACACCCCAAGTGTTCTCATCTAGTGAGTAAAGCAATTGCTTAGCACGCTCATTGTCAGTGTAAACAAGATTACCACAAGCTCTGAGATGACACACTATGGACTCGAATCTAGCAAACGTAGCATCTAGTGACTCGCCAGGCAGCTGTGCAAAGGTCTGGTATTGCCTGTTGTACGAATCTCTACGCATGGTCTTAACTTGGTTAGTGCCTTCATGATAGGAGCAAAGCGTCTCCCATATGGCATGTGCAGTCTTAAGGTGAGCAATGCGATCGTACTCCTTTCTACCGATGGCGGAAAGCAAGATGTTAACAGCTTTAGAATTGTTATCGAATTGAGCGATCGCACCTTGCTGCGCCGTCTCCATGGTCTCCGGAATCTCGTAGTCGGTTTGCACAATGGTCCATATCCCAATGCCCTGACTCATGAGATAGGCTTGAGTGCGAGACTTCCAATAGGGAAAATCTTCCCCATCGAAGACCAAGAGCTTGATCGCACCTTTCTCCATGTCGCCTTCGGATCACAAAGCCGGTTAAGCTCAACACGTGATCAAACCGGCTCTGATACCAATTGAAGGACCGAGAAGGCGACCAGAGGGGGGGGGGTGAATGGGAGCCGATAAAAATTCTTCAATAGAACTTGGCCTATAACCCAATTACAACCCAACGCACCTCTCTTTTCACTTGGCCAAGATCACGTAGCTATAGAAAAACTACTGACCCTAGGAACCAAGTTAGGAAAAACTTCGACCCGATGCGGAAGCAAAAATACAAAGAGAAAAATAGAAAGACTCACACAAAAAGACCACTTTGACAAATAAAAACCTGCAAGTCAAGGTTAGTTCAGAGCCAAAATAAATAACTAACAAAAAGATAATGCTACTGTGCTAACAGAACTACTACTACGGCAGACAAGCACTAATGAACAAGGAAGAAAAAAAAAAAAACTAAAACAGGGTATACTCGTGAGAATTAACAGGAGAAAGATTTCTTCGTCAGACTACAAGAAAAAGGAAATTACTGCTAGTTTCAGTAGAGACAAAACAACAGGATTAAGACAAGTGCTACACTAGTTGGTCATCTTCCAGGTCGATGCATAAGAACAGAAAAAGACAATCACCAGTCAACTTTTCTAGTCGTCAGACAAGAACATACTGATAGCAGATACCAGGCAAAAGGTTTGTCATTTGAAACAAACTATTTCTACTGCTACAAGCTTACCAAGTAAAAACAGTTAGTAAACAAACCTAGAGTAATAGCAACTACCAGATCATGTCAAAAGAAAAATAACAAACTTGGCCTGAGGTAATCAAGCAAGCAGGAACGCTAGCTAACTGAGAACTAAGCAGACAAGCAACTAGATAAACAGGTAGCATGCGACATCAACAATTTAGAAGGTTAGCTACTGGACAAACAATTGAGTTCTGTATAGAACACAGAGCAGCAGGAAACATAGATTAGTTATAGCACAGGTTGCTCATTTACAAGTCGATGCACAGGAAAGAAGAAAACAGATAACAATCAGCTCATCTCTCTAAAAGCGCCAGACAAGATTCTTCCATAAAAAAAAACTAAGCAGGCAGGAAGCAGTGAAAGCAGATAACAGGCAATTGCAAAGAGACTAACGCTAATGATAGAACCTGAAGACTGCTGGTATACAGAACGATCTCAGAAAAATCTTTTCTTTTACCGGAGCACAAGCTACAGCTAGCAAGCAACGCCGAGAAATCACCAGCCTGGGCACCAGAGGAATCTTGCAGTTGAAATCTTACCAAATAAACAAACCTGAACCTGTACTGTTTGAGACCGGCGACCTCTAATTTTCAGACCCTTGGGACAGCTCAGAGCAGATCGATGAGGAAGCTCATCTCCGGGAACGAAGCACAAGTTCAGGTCCAGCTCTCGCCCATCTCTCCACACCTGCGCTGGAATCAGAAGAAAAGAGAAACAAAAACAACCACCAGAGATTTGTCCTCAGGTCACAAACGGAGGATTACAGAAGAACCAGACAGATTTCGCAAGAAACAGAGGAAATCAGGATGGGAACAAGAACGAAAATAAAATTGGTTTCTCCATTGAAATCTGATGAGATTCTCAGAACTACAAGCACAGAGGACGCCGCCCTCCCTCCCTCATTTTGATTAGAACTCGAATTTCTCAGAAATTTCTCTCAATCCTTGGCTCTCTTCTCTCTTACTCTATCTCTCAAGATCCAACGTGAACAGGAGGTGGAGAAGAGCCAGCACACGCCAGCCCCTCTCCCCCTCTTATCTACTCTATTTTCTTTCCCAAAGTGCCCTTTAGACATAATACATTTCTACCTACCACTAGGGGCAAAACCGTCCAACTATTTCTCCTTCGCCCGAACGCCATCGGACCCTTCACGACTTCGCTTCGCCTCGACGCAACCTTCGCGATGGCGCCACATGCACCACCATCCGCTGCCGCCGGTTTTGAGGCCAAACCGGGAAACCGTCCGCCCGCCGGTTTTGAGGCATAAACCGGGAAACCACCTCGATGTCGACGCGTGTCACCTCGTCCCGCGAACCTCGCCGTCAAGCCTCCTCGTCCCAGCCCGTCGGGACCTCGCTTGACTCGGCCTCCCGTTCGCCTTGACTTGGTCAACCCGCCGTCTTCATCGCCTCCACGGTTTTGAGGCCAAACCGCGAAACCCTCCTTCTTCGCCTACACATCATTAGACAAGCAAACACATTTTCCTTCTCCGCCAATCAACCACGCTGTCAATTACTCATCATCATCGAACCATGGCACATCTCAACATGGTTCTTCAATGTTTCATCTAAAAACGAAAAAAGTATGTGGTATCATTAGTTCTGATAATCCTCCCTACCGGGACCTGCCAATTTTGCGTCAGCCATTGGTCAACATTCTTCAGACAGAGCAATGGTTATTGAAAGCAAACACCTTGCAAGGACAATTGAACCATTTGACTCTATCTAAGCAGCCTTTAGCTAGCTGTATACCGGCCGGCTGGATGATGTGATAACTGAGGTGATTTAAGCTTCCTGGCCTGCACTTACAAACATATCGGTCGTCAGTTTGCAGCTCCATGACACCAGCTGATGAACATGCTAGTTGTTGAATCTATCGTACTGTCCATTTAGAATCAGTTTCCATATGATGTGGAGCTGTGGACTCATCATCAGGATCTGTGACCTGCATAAGAGGCAACTGGGATGGCATAATGAACGCCAAGATGCCCATGGAAAAAGACATACTATACTGTATGTTTTCTTTTCTTTTTTTTTTTGCGAGTGCTACTGTATGTTTTCTTGCTCTGGTTTGACCAAGTAAAATGGGATGTTTAGGCCATCTCATACAGCGAGCGCGCCATTTGGCAATCATTGTTATGGGGGATGATTGTTTTTTGTTTCTTTGAGCAACTACATCGCAGACCGCCAAAAACAATCGAGTGTAGTGCTCTATATATCCTCCCTGCACACTGTCATTCTCCTCATCAAGGTGCACAAGAACACCAGAAGCATCATCTGATAGTTTGAGCCAACCAAAAAAGCGAGCCAGCTAGTGATCGAATTCATCACAGAGTAAGTTGTGTGAACTAAAATTAATGGAGTACAGCAGAAGCGACGCCATGGATGTCTCCCTGAACCTCCCTGCACCAGCTGCTTCCATGGAGAACATGAGTGAGGAGAGGATAGCTATCATGATTTCACCTAGGCGTGCTACATTGCCAAAGTCTTTGTCCAATAAGATCCTGCCACTATGGTTTGAAGATGAGACTCCTCCATCTCAGCCAGATCCTAGCTCCGCAAGAAGGGTGGCATTTCCTCTTATCAAAAAGGTGCGTATGTGCTGAACACATTTACAACACTTGCTACTCTGTTTACTATTTTCCAAGTTGCATAGAAGTAATATAAGGGCTTGTTTTAAGTGCTAACTTTTGAACCTTGCTCAAGTTTCATACGCATGCACATGTTAAAGCTAATCTAATAGTGAAAACTGAAACGATACAAAACAAGTGACATACTTGCAGGAAAAATACTGTCACTTTACAAATAGGAAAGTTGATATAGTAGCACTGATAGGAGGCCTCAACCCTTGATTAAGAACTAGGACTTCAAGAGTGATACACATATATCAAGGCCATGACTCTACCATCAACTTTAATTTTTCAGGTGGTGGCTGAGCTATTAGGGACATTCCTGCTCGTCTTCACCGTGTTGTCTGCGCTCATCATGAACAAGACGCACGGCGGCGCGCTGGGCCTGCTCGGCATTGCGGCGACCGCGGGGCTCGCACAGGTCGTGATCGTGTTGGCCCTCGCCCACGTCTCCGGCGGCCACCTGAACCCGTCCATCAGCGTCGCCATGGCCGTGTTCGGCCACCTCCCCGTGGCTCACCTCGTGCCATACGTCGCCGGGCAGCTACTCGGCTCCATCGGCGCCTCGTTCGCGGCCAAGGGGATCTACGATCCGGTGAATGACCTTGCCTCGACCATCACCACCGTGCCGACGATCGGCGGCACGGAGGCGTTCTTCATCGAGTTCATCACAACGTTCACCTTCCTGTTCGTCGTCACTGCTCTTGCCACCGATCCTAAGGCTGTAAGTACTGCTGATGCATCCATCTGAATTTTTTTGGATTTCTGCGGATTGGGAGTTTAACTGTTTCATGTAAAATCACTGCAGGTGAGCCAACTGGTAGCAGTGGGAGTTGGGGCGGTAGTGATGATGAGCGCTCTTATCTCCGGGTAAGTGCAACTAATTAAATTGATTAATTAACCCACTTCAAATTCAGTTTGCTTCATTTGCCGATCAAGCAAGGAAGGTTAATTTCGGTGAGCATGCAGGAAGTCGACGGGAGCGTCTATGAATCCGGCGAGAACGCTGGGGGCGGCCATTGCCACGGGGACTTACACCAAGATCTGGGTCTACATGGTTGCTCCTCCGCTTGGTGGCATTGCCGGAGCTGGAGCATACACTCTACTCAAGTGATGTTCTCCATTTATGTACCAGCTGTCGATTGAGCGCACGCATCATGGTGGCGATGCATAGCTGGCTGCTAATTTGTACATGCGCCTGAGGCGTATTTGGACACTCGTTAGTCTAGTGTTGGTGCCTCCTCGTGGTAGAGCACAAGTTGTCGGTGCTTTAGGTCAACTCCTGAGCGGCTGAGCCTGTATTTCTTCCTCCGTTCATGACCACTATTGTCGATTACAATAACACCGTTTTTATGTCTACAGACTCATAGACTTATTGATGTTCCTTGTTAAAAAGTTTGAGCGAATCTTATTAAGAGTCTCACTCTCCGAATACGCTTGTAGGCTAAAAAACAACAACAACAAAAAAAAAGACAAATTTCAAAAAGTGTATATGGTACCGAATGAAATTGTTTGGATGAGTAAAATGAGCCATTATTTTGTTCAAAGGGTAACACAAACAAAGTGAATTGTTCGGATGAGTAAAGTAGACTTGTTTCTTCTTTTTTGGGGAGAATTGGCAGTTTTTTTTTTTTACTCGCGGGAAATACGGACCTCCTATGCATAGGTCGTACTACAAGTTATAGGTCAGCCTAATAGCCCATCAAATTTGGCCCACTTAAAGCAACTTAGTTTACCGACTAACCGTCAACATTTTCAAACAACAGTTTCAACATTTTCGTAAGCCTATGTCAACATTTTCAAACAACAGAGTCAACATTTTCGCCAAAAATGTTGACATAGCATATAAAAAATGTTGACACAGTGAAAACAAAATGTTGACATGGTACATTCAAAATGTTGACGAAAAATTCGAATTTCAAAAAATTTAAAAAGATATTCATATTGGATCTTATTTTGTCGCATTAATTCTAAACAACATCATGCTTCAAACGGATTCGAAAACGGCCTTACGGTTTGGGAGAAAATGCGTTTGAAATTTGAAACCGGTTCTTTTTCTCCTCCCTCCCACCCGCCCCAATAGGAAGACGACAAGTGTCAGTTTCTGGTTCCTCCCCTCTTTACCAGATTGAATCTCACGTGTTCATCTAATCTTGTATGGATCTGAAACACTGACCTATCAAAAGTTAAATATAACCCGCCCTACCTATACGATCCACGGGGAAATACACAATTTCGCTTAGAAAAATATGTTCGGCCTGCTCGTTGCCAGAGAGACGGGTCATGAGAGATATAGACAGGCCAGCCTTTTTAGTAGGAGATAGACCCACCACTCCGGGACGGGCGAGATTGGGCCAGGTTAGAATGTTTTGACCCGTTTGCAGGGCGTGGAGGCCCAATCCATAGACGTGCCCGCAAAACCCTGGATCGCTCTCTGCTTGGGTCCGTCTCCCCCCGTAGCCGAAACCCTCCTCTCTTCTCCACCGCCGCCGCCGCCGCCGCCGCCATGGACGCCACGCCTGCTCCCGATGCAGCCCCGGCGCCTCCTCCTTCGCTGGCGCTGCCCCTACCGCCGCCGCCGAGGCTCTTGCGACTGGCGTCGCGACTTTGAGCCTGGAGGAGCGGTTCGCCATCCTGCGGGGAATCGGGGAAGAGTGCATCCAGGAGGACGAGCTCATGCGCCTGCTGCAGAACAAGCCCGTCCTGATCTGCTACGATGGATTCGAGCCCTCCGGCCGCATGCACATCGCACAGGTTCGCACTCCACGATTGCATCACTTAACTGCGACCCAAACTACATAAAGTAGCTTATGTGTAAATTAAGCGATTTCGGTTGGAGTTGGACTGTTATTGGTGGAATTGGAATGGTCTAGTTTTGCTCCCAAAATTTGATAAAACGGACAAGTAATTAGCTTGGGTTATGCACTGGATATGCATCATAGCATCCAACTGCTTTTCTAACTATGTCTCTCAAAAAAATAAATGCTTTTCTATCTATGAACAAAATAGAACGTAGGGGCAACAGGATTGAAAACACAAATGGTTCTAGATTGCAGGATTTGAACAGTGACTTGGTGCTTACAAATGTTCTCTTGTCTTCTCAGGGCATTGTGAAGACCATCAATGTCAACAAGATGATCAAAGCTGGATGCAAGGTGAAAATCTGGATAGCAGACTGGTTTGCACAGCTCAACAACAAGATGGGCGGTGACCTGAAGAAAATCCAGACTGTCGGACGCTACATGATTGAAATTTGGAAGGCGGCGGGTATGAACCTTGATGGCGTGGAATTCCTTTGGTCTTCCGAAGAGATCAATAAGCGTGCAAATGAATACTGGCCACTTGTGATGGACATTGCCCGGAAAAATAACGTGAAAAGGATAACAAGGTACGCACTTGTTTAGACTGCACTTGCCTTTGTAGCTTATATACTTCTAAGATTGAGCTTTGTCAGGTGTAGTTAATCTTACTGTATATGCTTGGGACGTGCACATGATTTTATTTTTCATTACATCTAGATGCTGTCAAATCATGGGCCGAAGTGACCAGGAGGAATTGACTGCTGCCCAGATTTTCTATCCTTGCATGCAATGTGCTGATATATTTTTCTTGAAGGTTAGTATTTGATTATCTTTTGCATCCTAATGGCTTTTTGTTGTTCATAATCTGTCTTGACTTACTCAGTATAAGAGTGTACATCTGTAATCCAGAAACATGAGTTATACTTATAGATATGATATTGTTTCTCTTCTGCTTGTAGGCAGACATATGCCAGTTGGGGATGGATCAAAGGAAGGTCAACATGCTGGCTAGAGAGTACTGTGATGACATCAAAAGGAAGAACAAACCTATTATTCTGTCACATCGTATCCTGATCTTGTTCTTTTTCTATGTTACATTCGCCTTATTTTGTGTTTATTGTGGGCATATCTGCCTCTATAGTTATGCATCGTAGCTCTGAAGTGGTCCACTGTTGTCCGTTGCTAGGTTTGTATCTTTTTTTTAAAAAAAATACTTTTCCCTTAACCTGAATTGCAGATATGCTCCCTGGTTTTAAAGAAGGCCAGGAGAAGATGTCAAAGAGTGATCCAACCTCTGCTATATTTATGGAAGATGATGAGGTTTTTCTCATTTTCTTTCATAATCATTTTCTTTTGGCTTTTAAAGCGTGCCAAATATTGCAGTGTAAAAGCAAACAATGCCAGATTTAGAGTGCAGTAGGGTTTTAAGCATACTCAACTGAAACCAACATATAATAACTTTATTCACCAATGGTTGCTCAAGATTTGTGCAACCTTCTAATTTGGGTTTGTGGGTGGAGATGGTAGAATTGTTTGCGTGATATCTTTATCCTGTGCTACTTAAGAAAAGGATATGTAATCACTGTACTTTAGTTGGGCTTGACGGCCATGGGTTAGTCACAGTTAATACAATGAAAAGCTGTTGATGGCCTTACTACATGCTAATTTGCAGTGTTCGAATTGCATATTCTAGTGGATGAATTGAATTCTCTTTATTTTGTATATATTTACCATCATTTGCTTGGAGTGCCTCTTTTTGGTCACTTGATTTATAGGTGACATCCAGTCATCTGCGATCATTGATTGAAATTAGCTGATAGGGGCCTTGCATGTTTATTTCTGTTATATATATCATTTTCTGTTATGTATGTTTATGGTTTACCTTCACATACTTATGTTTTCATGATCCTGTTAAATTGTAGGATATGTTTAATATTATCTTCCCTTTTGTCTAGCTATAGTTTTATAACCAAGTTCATAACTTCAGGCTCAGGTAAACGTGAAGATAAAGCAAGCGTTTTGCCCTCCCAAAATTGTGGAGGGTAACCCGTGTTTGGAGTACATAAAGTACATTGTTTTCCCTTGGTTTGGGAAATTTGAAGTTGTTCGGAAGGAAAGCAATGGTGGTAACAAGTAATACACTTATTCCTGATCTACAAAAAGTTTAAAAATTTCCTTTTACTACTAAATGTAGGAGAATCCACCTTGGCTCATGCAATCAATTGTGCGGCAGTTAGGTTATCGAAATTTTGACACGATATGACTAATTTTGTGATCTTCTAAATATTTTTGTTTTCAAACAGGACATTTGCTAACATGGATGAGCTCATTGCTGACTATGAGAGTGGTGCTTTGCATCCTGCTGATGTCAAGCCGGCACTAGCAAAATCAATAAATGAAATATTGCAGGTAAACGTTTTCCTCATTCAAGGCTTACTCTTTTCAGTAAGCTTTGCTAATTTGAAGTATTTCGTAGTGTGATGCTTGTGATAGCTGTTATCATGCGAAATGAATTGATCTATCATTTTGATTGATTGGTTTTAATCTTGTTTGTTTGCAAGTTTGAACACCTGTTTGTTTTGATAATTGATGTATGTTTTTACGTTTGACATCAATCTTCTTTATTCACGTTTTTGTAGTAGCATGTTTTGTCACTGGACACATGTTCGTTTAGAGAGCTAATTTATTTCATTGTTTGTTCATATTTACTCATGTGGTCTTAATACTTTTTGCTGTTACCAATTTCCCTTTCTCCAGCCTGTTCGTGACCACTTCAACAACAACAATGAAGCCAAAGTTCTGGTTAACACTGTTAAGGTACATTTTTTTTTCCAAACTCTAGTATTAGAAAGACATTGGTTACAATCTTTATTCAGATACATCGTAAGACCAAGCAACTTCTTTTGTCTGGATGTCTCATCTTCCAGTATGCATTATCAGAGATTGACATACTCATTGATACAGTTTGAAATGTTCAGTCCATGCATTTTATTTTAGTATCTGCTTGTGCATCAGTCATATACATGTTGTTAGAGGAAAATGGCTTGATGATTACCAAGTTATGCATTAGCTCAGCATGCAGAATGATGCGAATTGCAGTTTTCTCGCAGCTACTTCCTAAGATGCACATGTTGATAATTGTTATTGAGTTATTGCCATGTTCAATTGGATTATACTAATTAGAATGCTTACTCTTCTGCAGAAGTACAGAGTAACAAGCTAAGCGGAAGCTCATTTTTCTGGGAACTTTGTTGTCTGCAATTTTGGGTGTTGATCTATTACTGATGGCACTTCACTCTGTTTACATTACATGTTGCTCAGTGTACAATCTCTGATACAGGGGCAAGGACCTTGTCTTCTATTGGCCATTACATAGTAGCAAGTTAATGCAATGTTTGAATTCTCACCTGTTGCTGTTTGTCATTTTACAATCTCTGATGCAGTATTGTGTTAGCAGTGGCTGTTG
The DNA here is from genome assembly GCA_012490785.1 of Eragrostis nindensis. Classification (NCBI taxonomy): domain Eukaryota; kingdom Viridiplantae; phylum Streptophyta; class Magnoliopsida; order Poales; family Poaceae; genus Eragrostis; species Eragrostis nindensis. The sequence goes on from JAAXCT010001247.1 coordinate 161,318, forward strand.
GTCATTGGCCATATCTTTCATGTGATTGGTGTTGAAAGGGCGAAATCGCAAAGCCGGACGAGAGATATTTACTGGCTTACAGGGTCACTTGTATACGCAAGCTAGAAAGCATATAGACATGTGGTGTAGCGTTCATGGGGTTGTAAACGACATTTCCAATATCCGGGCTGTTTATTCAAAACAAGAATAAAATGACAAGACTCAATTTGTCCACAACTCTAGCTCTATGAATTATTAGAGAGATACCTCAAGGTGGCGCGGTCTTCTAAATTGCTTAGTAAACAGCTAACGGAAACAAGGCACATCATAATGAAATTGGTAAAACTTTTAGCCCTTGAATCGCCCCTCGCGTATAGAGACCCTTTTGGTATGGCTATCAAATCCCGGTTTGAAGGTGAAGTCCTACCAAGCGGTTTAAATCAGCAGTGCTTCAGCCCCAAATCAAGGAGCTATTTTGCAAAATGACTTGGGAGTCGGGAGCCAAAACAAGTAGCTTCACATGGCTCCTCTACAGAGCCTGACAGAAATTGTTTTGCTAAACATTTTTAAAAGTGCTTTGGCTCTACTAGAAAAAAAAATAGAAAGTCTCATATGTTTACTTGGTGAAAACACTCAAAAAGTTGTTTTCACACGAAGCAAAGTAGTATGGTTTGGAGCTAGTCGCCTAAATTATGTGTTCTTTTGAGCAAAACGGCTTGGCCTCTAGAAAACAAAACCTTTTTTGAGAAACGTGAGCTATGCGAAGAGAAGGAAGTTTGTAGCCTGAGCCTACCAAAAAGGTGCCTAAATGATTCTCTTAGTGTAGGAGTAATCTATATGAACCACGAAAATAACGGTTAGGACGAACTCGTGTGGAGATTCGTAGAGCGAGATGTAGAGAGATTAGGACAAACTCTTGCTGGAAATCGACAAAGATGACTCGCACCACCTTAAAATGCAGGTGTGTCCAGGCTAAGTATGTAATATTGCTTTGACCTGACTCCACGTTAGTGAAACAAAACAATATTGGATTGGAGATTGAAACCTGAACTAACTTGGCAAATGTTGAGAGTAAGTAAACTAAGTTACAGTTGAGGGAGTTATCTAAACTGTGGCCAAATTTGAAAGGAGTAAAATAGAAATCTACAAATAGTTAAATATGGCTACTACGACTGCTCTTGGCAATTTTCTTATAAAAGTTGCTCTTGTTGATTTAACTTATTAAACTTTGAAATATACATGTTGTGTCACACATTATAAGATTAACTTTATTTTTTTTATGAATTGACCAAACACTTATGTTGAGATGGCACGCATATTGTAAGACCAACTTCAAGAGGTTATGTTATCCTAAAATGCTGACAACATGCAAGTGAGATGCATCCTTCAGCGTTTGTACTTTGTATAGTATTGGGTTGTGACTGAACATGGTGTAAGGGCACGGAAATACGAACCTATGGACTTTAGATAATGTTTGTAAAATGGTATCTTTGTGGCCTTCGAATGATGTTTGATAAAAAATGGTAGTTTATATTATCTATAATTTTTCAATTCAGAAAAATATTGTAACAAAACTTCCGGGCCATAAAATCTAGAGATATTGATTGAATTGTACATGTACTTCTGCAAGAATTAAGGTTTTCACTACAGAATTTTATTTTTTGCACATATCCAAGTCAACAGTCTAATTAAGCCAGAATATATATCTGAGAAAGATAAAATATTTATGCTACATCGTAATAACAATTTTTTTTAACTTGGAATCAATGAAACAAATATGACGACAACCATACAAAAATGAAAGACCAACTGCGCTAAGACAACGGGAAGAGAGAGAAAAAGACCTCCCCCTGTCCGATAAAACAGAGGGGTTGTCTACCTCCGACATCTCCCAATAAAACGCCACCGCCCACTCACCGGAGCCCGGTCGCCGGGATGCCTCAAGATTCGCGCCCAGCCGGGATGCGGCTCTTCGGCGTCACCATCGCGCCGGCGCCGGAAGCGGATCCGCTGGACCGGGATCCGAGCCCAAACCCTCCGATGGCGGCGAGGGAGGATGTGATGCGTAAGTGCAAGAGCATGGGCAACCTCGCCGCCGCCGCCGCCGCCTCCATAGACGGTGGCGGAGCCGGTGATGGGTATCTCTCTGATGGCGGCTTGATGCAGTCGCCCGGGAAGCGGCGGAGGGCGCAGGACAGGAAGAAAGGTGCCGCCTTTTGCTCTTTCCGTTTGCTTAAAAATGTCTCCATTGATGCCTGGATGTGTAGAAATATGCAAAGATCTGTGATGGATAGCTCCATTTCTGTTGTCGGAATGCATATTTTGGTCGCAATGTGTTCGGATGTAGAAAGGTGCGGTATTTCTTCTCTTTTTTTTTTTTAAATGCAGAAAATTCTGCTCGTCTGTATCTATGTACGCAAGGGATTGTTGTGAAGAGGATAATCTTTGTTTCGTAGCAGAGCGATTGGTTTATGTGTATTGAGCTTTAAATTTGCAGTGTGGCATGTTTGCTCATCTCAAGCTTATTTCTTGCTTGGGCTGTACCTTAGCTTGTATGTGACATACATTTCATTGTTGAAGAGGATAATCTTTGTTTCGTAGCAGAGCGATTGATTTATGTGTATTGAGCTTTAAATTTGCAGTGTGACATGTTTGCTCATCTCAAGCTTATTTCTTGCTTGGGCTGTACCTTAGCTTGTGCCTACCCCAACTTGCTTGGGACAAAAGGCTATGTTGTTGTTGTTGCTGTACCTTAGCTTGTATGTGACATACATTTCATTTTTCTTGGCGCATTGATTCCTGCATATGTCAGCCTCCGTTGCTTAACGTTAAGAATGTGAATATAGCTTTTCTTGTCCTCCATGTTGCTGTGTATATTTATGAATTATTTTTCCAAATGATCTGGACTCCTCAGTTTTATTTTCCGTGATAGTGTTTGATTGACAGTACATCCAGATGGATAATTTGAAACATAGAACTGATAAACCGAATCCTGTTTGTAATTTGTACTCTGTAGCAAGGTCATGAGATTCAGTTTGATTCATTCACAGTAAGGATTAGTTATGAGCTTGCTAGTTTGTAAGCTGCGATGGAAGTCGAATAAGACAGCCACCAGACGTGTGCTTCATTTGCGTTATCGTACCCCGCCAAGTCAAACATGTACTGCTTGTATCCTTATATTCCCATCATCATAGCTATAAGAAAGATAAAGTTTTGATTTGTTCGTTTTAGTTATGTTATGCTTTGAAAGGGTATACATGCATATAAGATGATCCGTTCTACTTATGTTCTCCACAATAAAAGCTTAGAAAAGACAAGTTCGTCTTTTATTGGGTAGTGATGATCCGTGATGCTGAATGCTGCTATTTTTTAGTGCCTAGTTGTCTCATATACTGTCAACCTGGCATAGTCGTCCCACTACTTCAATAAACTATTATAGCATTACACTGATGCATGCATGCATGCAGCCCTATTAGATGTCATATTATGTCCTTTCTCATAATGAATGGCTTACCATTCTGTAAAAAATTTTTTAGGAGGTCACTTTCTTGTGGCTGAGGCTAAATTGTGAAACTCAAGATGAAAATTGTTGGTATTCTTATTAAATTCGAGAGAAAAATCCTTATTCACCGTCAGAAGATTTCAAGTTTCCATATCTGCCATCAGATCCAAATTTCATGCCTCACATGTCATTGGAGTCGTTTTGAATTACAGATTTTGTTAACTTGTATTACTTTCAGGAGTTAAGAGTTAAGAAATTCTTTTTTTGGCATCAAATATCAGGCACGCGAAGATTTTCTTGCACCCTAGTCGGGTATCCCACTTTGATTTGGAAAGATACGAAAATCCAAAGTCATAACAAGAGTATGAGGCTAAGCAAAAAGACATAGAAAGGTGAAAGCTGACGATCTCTAGATAGCCAGAACAATAATAATAATATAAAAGATCTCTAGCTAGCCACCTTGGGACATTTAGTACAGCACCATCAGAGCATAGCAAAACGTAAGCTAGTAGCAGTACTACGAGGACACCAATCACCCAGCAAGCTATTATCTTGAATAATGGATACCTTAAGAACCTTCCGTCCTCCGCTGAAAGCTGATGATCACTTCATTCTTCCACTTGCCAATCAGTATCATTACCACCTCGTATAGTGCCAGCAGTACACATCTCTCCTGCTTGCCGATAACTTGCACAGTGGCCTGCAACTTGAATTGAATTCTTACTATTCCTTGTGCCAGTAGGCAGGTTGGATGATGTAGCTTTGTTTCAAGAGGTTCTGGATGGTAGGATAAAGCTAGATTCAGAATATGCTTATGTTCAGGGATGTTAGTTGGTCTAACTTCAGTGGTTCTGGTGATTTTTTAATAGTTGTCTGATGAGATGAAGGCACATTTCTTTTGGGGGAAGAATGATGGCACATATTTTCAGAACTTAAAAAAAATCAAACCCTACATTGATGAGTTATGTACCGCATTTAGTTTTTAAACATACTTCAGCGCATTTCTTCCCATCATTCCATGATTTATATGGTTCTTTTCGTATTCTCCTCTCATCTGGACCACATAATTTTCCCATCTCCTATTGAGCGAACTGTTTTCTGTGCCAACTCAGGATGAAGTTTTTCCATAATAATCTGAACAAAGGGATACTAATTTATATATCCAATTTGTAACTGCAGTTCATGAATGCATAAGCTCAACATTTTTCTATATGTGCTATTCAGTTAATAGTTCTATTCTCTCTTACTTTGCAGCTGTTCCTTGGACTGAAGAAGAGCACAGGACATTTCTTGCTGGACTTGAAAAACTAGGAAAGGGAGACTGGAGGGGTATAGCGAAAAATTTCGTTACCACCAGGACACCAACTCAAGTAGCAAGTCATGCTCAGAAATATTTTCTCAGACAAACTAATCCAAACAAGAAGAAGCGCAGATCTAGTCTTTTTGATATGATGCCAGGCGATGGGGTACTTTCTACCAACCAATGGAGTAATGCACTAACATCTTAAATATTGTTCCTAACAAACGATTCGTGAATTTGTGAATTGCAGTCACAAGTGCCAAATTATCCCATATTACCACCTCCAATGGCAAAAGTGCATGATGTGGTAGCTATGACTAAACAACTCCAGAACAGTAAACTGGTATGCTCCTCACAGTTTGACTTTGATGCTGTAGTCTCAGTGCTGAACTGGAAACGATCTCACACTTTCAGGAAGCAGTCTCATCTTCAAACCCTGCTAATATATCATCTCAAGTTGGAAGGGATCTACCCCCAATTCCATCTTTTAAGCCAAAAAGATGGATTCAAGTTTCAGCAAGTTGAGCCCTATGGTAATTTACCATCTACCACTTTTTCACTTATATTATTTGTGTATCTACTTCCAACTGGGTCCTAAACGATGGCTGTGGTTTTCCTTCTATATACCTTACAATCTGTCATGTGGTGAATTGTTATGTTGAGCTTGGATATTTATCATAGTTCTTTTTTCAAAAAAAATGGTAGGTTTTTCCAATTGTCTATGGTGCCGTTAGCTACACTGTTTTGTCATATTGTGTCTATGTAACTTGTGCATGATTGGCTGACCATATGACCATATGGACTAAGGTTTTATGCCTCAAAGTTGGCCTTACGTGTGATAGGACCCTAGGACCACCTTCATCAGAATACCAAAATAATGAAGCCTTTATATATTTGCCAACAGGACATGTTGAGGTCAAAGTGAAATTGCATTTTGTGGTTTACTATCAGGTTTGATGCTTGAAGTTGTGCGAACATTAGTGGCACATGGGCCACATTCTGTTCCTATTTGAAGACTGTCTGAATCATCTGAAAGACTTAAATTGGAAATATAAATCAATTGCAATGCAAAAAATTCCAGTTTGCATCTGAACGTGACAGTAATGAAAAGCTATTTCATTGGAAAACTATGTAGTATGTAGTAAAATATAAACAAAGAAACCGATACTACTTAGCGAACCTTGACTCTGTTTCTAATGGTTGAAGACATCTGTTTATGTTGGACAGTAGACCATCCTACAGTACCCTTTTGTAAAGCATATTTCGATGATATATGATGGTTGCTTGTCACAGAGAGTGTTGAAGCATCAGAAAGGTGGGCTGCATTGGATGTTCCTCATAAGAGTTACTCTGCAATTTATCATAATGTATTAGCCTCTGCAATCCTAGGACATTTGGAGTTAGCAGTTATAAAAGCTGATATGAAAACTTGGCTTCTCTCCGTTAGCTGCCTCTTAGAATCAATGCAGTTTTGTGTGCGATGTTTGTGTTCTAGATTTTAAATGTAATTAGCCATTTCAGTTTGTATTGATTAACTTATATTCATGCTTCATCCTTTGTCAGGAGCGATGGAGAACTCCCTTTCCATTCAGACCTATTCCTAGAGCCCCTGGTGGGAGTTCATCAGTTGCCGCTACTGCCAATATAGCTGCTATGGCATCTCAAACTAACCTGACTGCATGTACGACCACAATCTTGAGCCCGAAAAGTGATCCGTCATCACCTCCTCTCCCAAAGGCAGATCCTCCAACTACAGAAGAGAAGAAGGATTTAGAACTGACTGTTGGCCCACCCTCCCAACAAAACATGACCAACATCTCATCCCCGAATGCGGTAGGCGTGATTCAAGTCATCTGAACTATTTTTTTTTTTTTGGAATTTACTATGTTGTTTGATAGTTGACCAAATAAACATTAGCATTCTATTAGCAATACATCAATAAAATCAGGAATTGAAGACATCATGTGTCTGTAACTTTGCATGCGTCCATCATGCGATATTTGCTGTCTTCTTTTCTAGTCACAGTTCTTGCCCTTTTGCCCCCTCTTCTCGCGGTTTTGATGTTACTTCTGTTTACGCTTTTACGAACTGCATAACATTAACTAATTATTTTTGCTGTTTTTGTATGCCGGCTGGAATCTGAATTCAGTTCATGTGCATGCATGCTTGTCTGATTAGGTCCAGCCAGAGGTAGACCAAATCATCAATGGGGAAAGTGACTGAAAAGGGGTTGTAAAACATAATGTTTTCGAACATTTGCATACCCCGTTTCACCTCATGGTTGGCTGTTGGTAGTTGGTACTATGGTACACTACATGAACAGCGTCCTGTTTGGCTGTTTGTAACTACTGAGTGCTGGATGAAATTCCCTTTTGTGAATGGGAGGTGTACTTGAGGTGTCAGAACTCAGAAGGAAAAGTACTTATGGCTGGTGCAAAAGTGAGAATTATGAAAAAGGGAAATACTTTGTCGAAATTAGAGAAAGAGGAACATAGTTAGCCAAATGCAAGACTGTACATCTTTGACACCGAAGCCTTGGGTCAACATTTGATAAAAAGCTAACGCTGATGTGGACGCGGTCGGCAGTTCGGCACAAGAAATTGGCAGTCTCACGATACTGTTAGGCTCCATTTGGAATATAACGTTCCTGCTGAATTTTTGGACCTTGTTTTTTTAACTTTGCAGCATATGAAATTCTCACAAATTCTTGAGAAGTATGTATACGTACATCAATCATTACGGGTCATTAATCTGTTTCTTATTTGGTTTCAAAGAGCACACGAAACCCATGCTTGAAGCATCTGGGTAGCTTGTAGATTGCACGCACGACCAGATAGCCTTGATCGGCTAGTGTAGTCCGTTGCACTAGTCGCATCACTCCCCTTTTCCACAATGGACTACTCATCCAAATTTAAATGTGCGTACAAAAAAAATCAGTAAATTATAAAAGGCAAATGAGATCAAAGAGTGTCACAGACACTACAATCCTCCAGCCTTTTAGTCTGATCTTGCATCAAACCTGCTGTCGGTTGTCGATCGAGACTTCAAAAAATAATTTCAGAAAAAAATTATAAAATCCAAAGGAAGTATAAAAACAGTAAGTTAACTGTCGGCCAGCCATGGCCACTAGTGCACTTCAAACTCTAACAAACTCTGATGTTGGAAGGAGGAGAGAGAAATGGTAGGATATATATAGAGAGAGAGAGTGGAAAGGAATTGCTCATACACGTCAAGATGTGGTCTCGATGGATGCCTCATCCAATTGGTGCCTGCAGGCTTACGAAAACCACAGCGCAGAGAGCAGAATCATGACAGCTAGCTGTAGCCTGCTGCTACAACAGAGAGAGAACAAGTAAGAAAAAAATGCACACACTTTCCATGGAAGCAATTGCAAGCAAGCCAAAAAAAAAAAAAGGCGTGCTTGAATCTCTGGCCGTCGGTGCACAGTGACAGGCGATGGATCGTAGCCATCAGATGCGTGTGACGCCTCAGCTAATTTGTTGCTTTGCTAAAGTCTAACTCTACCTAATGACCCACATACACTGCTGATGAGCGATGCAAAAGTGTTTTCACCGACGATAATTAGTTATATTCATTAACTCATGCATGCATGGTGCATGTTGGGGAGTGGGGACAAAGTTATTTTGTTGCATATTTGTGGCGTAACCGGATGGTCATGTATACAGAAAGGGCTATATATGTTTGTGAGTGTTTGTACTGTGTTTCATAAAAGAAATAAAAGCCTATATAATGAGGAAACCCTTCATGATGCATGAACCGTCAAATATGGGGATATGTAGTCATGAGTACTCCATACCAGAAACAATTTCAATAACTAATCCCTCTGTTTTGTAATGTTTGTCCGGTCTGCATACCTAGATGTCTTAGGAACTCAAAGAATGCTTGATATATCTAGTAAGATCAAGAACAATCCGATCCCTTGAAAATTGCTTAGCTTTTGGAGTCCTTGTATGGCCGAGATAAACATTGTGAAACCGAGGTATATGTGACACGTAATTTCCCTTTGTTATATGATTATAATATTTCTTGATTCGAGTCATCAAGGACTTATTTTTAAACATAATTAGATGTTCTATTCATCATTTTAGAGCCTTGATGTAAGAGGTTTGTATTTCGTCAAATTTTAATCATCTCCTTTCATTCGCAAAAAAAATAAAAAAAAACTCACGGTAGTTGCTGGAATCATGTGCGACAAATAAATTGTATAGTTATTTCAGGTTATCTTACAACGAAATTAAAGGACATACTACGTGTGTGAACTAATTGATCGAGAGTGAGACACGGGTGATGTAGTGCATGCCCTTTCCTTCGTGTCGTTATCTATCTTGGACGAACGTAGTTGTCAACATGGGCCTATGCCTTGTTCATTTCGAAAAGAAGCTGTCTCTGCAAATTAATTATCATTGTTATTTGGGGGTGTTCGTTTCTCTAGGCCTAATTTTAGGCCTGAATCTTGTCATTTAGGGGTATTAAATAAAGTCTAATTAAAAAATTAACTGCAGAACCTTGTACTAACTCGCGAGACGAATCTAATGAGGGTAATTAAGCCGTGGTTAGACGATGGTTACTGTTGCATCACTGTAGTAAAATATAGATTAATTAGGCTCATTAGATTTGTCTCGCAAATTAGCGCACATCTGTAAAAAGGTTTTGTAATTAGACTTATTTAATACACCTAAATAATAAAATTAGTTTTGATGTGACCTTTAGTCTTAAAGAAACGAACACCACCTTGTTCTTCTTGAAGTCTAGCATGGGATTGCACTGACTATCGTGCCCACATTGTGCCCTTAACGTAGCACCAAACGACATCCGTTCGACAGGAATGTGCCCTACAAGCATTCATTACAAAAGATCATCTCTGAACAGGGATGGACTGATTAGAAATAGATTTCATTTTTCTTCTAATAGAATTAGACTACATCTAGGTACATGTAATTAACCTTCTCAAAAAAAAGGTACATGTAATTAACTAATTGTACGTATGTCATAGTCTAAACCTTATGCATGTTTATGAAAATTCCATGAACCTGAAATCAGTAAGCATTTAGGATGAAATACCACTCTCTCTCTCTCTCTCTCTCTCTCTCTCTCCGCGCGCGTGTGTGCGGGGGTGGGGGGTCGGAATGTGACACGTAGGGAACATTCCGGGTGGCCTGATGCAACAAGTCTGCCCACTTGATCTCAATGATTGACAAATTATAATGCAACTCATGCTTGGGTTCTAAGGAACCAATGCAATGCATGCATATATGCGCATATTGTTGTACTTGTACCAGCACGACCGACCTCGTGTAACTGTTACGTACTGTCCAGTTTTTGAGGCCTTGCTCAATAATGGCGTCGATTGATATTGGTGCCGTACTCTTGATTAACATTTAAGCAAGAGTTTATCGGCACTAAGCAAGTTACACATATGCTAGCATATAGGAAGATGATCAGTGTACTATATGTTTTTTTAGATGATCAGTGTACTATATGTTGCCATTTTGTTAAGTCCTCTCTCCCAATATTGATGCAAGCTTGAGTATATATATTTGAATTGTGTAAATTCGCCCACTGGCAATGCACCATGACCCACATGATGTAAATTCGAATGTTAAATTTAACCTACTAGTATAGTAATATATGAAAATTATGGAATGAGTCGTGCAGGCAATTCTTCTTCTTCTTCTTCTTCTTCTTCTTCTTCTTCTTCTTCTTCTTCTTCTTCTTCTTCTTCTTCTTCTCTCTCTCTCTCACACGCGCACACACATGCATCTTGATGACGTAGGTGGCTCGTGGATGCAGCATGCTGAAGTGGAACTGTGGAAGTGAATGTTGGTGGAATAAGTAAGCCCATGCATCGAAATTCATCACGAATCCCAAGAAAGAAAGAAAAATCATTCACCATCGACGTCCTGCACACAAATGACAGCTACATATACAGTTACAGAAGAAAACAACAAAGTTAGAAATTAGCTGGAGATGTTTCTATCCATTGGCAGATCGACATGCATGCGCGCCAACAAAACTACAGAAGAAAACAACACAAGAATCCAAAGGAGAAAAGGGCTGTGATGACTCCTCTCTTTCTTTCAATTTTCCCTGATGTCATCTCTGCTTATTTTAAATTCACTTAGATACATCAATCAAATTACACTCTGATTACGCTGCAACGCCATGCAACCACGCAGGCTTCCATGCAGTTCCTCTTTACAAAACCCCCCAAAACTTACATGTACACACTCTCATCAGTTTCACTCCAAACCAAGACCAGAAAAAAAAGGTAAATCCAGATTTAAAAAAATGAAAAATCCAACACAATAACTTATGCGCCTTTTTTGAATGCCTCATTATTCTTTGTATAGACAGATCAGATCGGGTGAGATCTAGTAGAGAAGGGATGAGAAGAAGATCAGATGAATTCATGGTTTAGGAGAAAGAGAAATCATAATCATGCATGGTCATTTGGTCCCATAAAAAGAAGGGAGTGAGCACCAGTTTGCATGACTTCCAGGTTGGACGATGTTAGCTCTTGGTCATCATCCCACATCAGCAGGTGCTGTGCTGACTCATCGTCCCACTGGTCGTGCCCTAGCTGCTGCTCTTCCACCTCCTGCTGCTTCTGCCGCTCGTAGCAGTAGCCGCCGCCGCCGCCGTTCGACATTCCGGCCGCCGCTTGGCCATTGTTGCCGCCGTCGTGCTCATGGCCTCTGCTTTCCTCACCTAGGCTGCTGCAGTCCAGGGCGGCCATGCCCATGCTCATGCCGTCCACCAGGGGAGGCAGAAGCTGGAAGCTCGGCACGTCCATGGCCGCCGTCCTGAAGGTTAGGAACGGGTGCTGGAGCTGGGCTGCCGCCGGTGGCGACAGCGACGACGGCGGGCTGACGCTGGTGGTGTCGAACATGAAGAAGGGGCAGTGCGGAGGCAACGGCGCCGGCGGCGAGTCCTGGCCGCCTGTCGTCGCCAGCTTCGGCGGCGGCGCCAGGGCGAAGCTCTGGTTGATGATGGCGTCGAGCTGGTGGTGATCGGCCACGCTGAACGGTGTTTGCAGCTGGTGGCCGTCCGACGCCACCGCCGCGCTACACGGAGGGCTCGCCGACGAGGTCACCGTTGTGCTCGCCGGCCTGCGGATCTTCTTCTTGATCCATGAGTTCCAGTAGTTCTTGATCTCATTGTCGGTCCGGCCTGGCAGGTGGCTGGCAATGTGGGCCCACCTGCAGAAGAGATTCATGAAAAAGACAAGACTGTGGTCATGTACAAATCAACTATAAAGGTCTTAGTACATTACTTGGAATTAAGCCTTCGTTTTCAAGCAATTCAATCCTAGTATGTGTTTGTCATACTGCTTGCTTTTGTTATAGACGTGTTCAAGTTTAACTAGTCGAAAATGACGGCTAAAATGGCACCATCTGTGATGCGTGATGTCAGGCTGATGTTTGTACAGATCATTATATACTTGCTGGTTGGAAAACTTGGAGTAATGTTCAATAGCCAGTGGAAGTTAAATACTTTCCTAGGACACTTCAAATCACCATTAATTTTGAGGAAATTTCAAAATCACTTTTGCCGTATGATGTTACACACAGGATTGCCAAGTCGATGTCTCAAGAAACGAAAATGAAGCAAGGAGAAAATTCTAGAGACGAGGATGAAGCGTCAACAGTACAGTAGCAACTCAGAAGCCAAGTCAGCATTGAGCATGGTAATTCATGGACATGCGAAGAAATACACCAATGTGGGGGAGAAGAGATTGCATGGCTCATGTAATTTTCGAGAAGCAGTGGGAAAACCAAAAGGAGAGAGTATAGGCCGAAGCTCTGGGTTTGGTACTAACTGAAGCACAAAACGAACTTGCAGCCTACCTGTTGCCAACAATGGCATGGAGGCTGATGATCAGCTTCTCCTCCTCGGCCGTGAACCGCCCTCGCCTAATGTCCGGTCTGAGATAGTTGATCCACCGCAACCGACAACTCTTCCCACACCGTTGTAGACCTACAGAACCATCACATTGCTCAAACTTAATCAAGCAAATCACCCAGCAATGTTCATCAATCCAAGAACAACAACCCAAACTAACGCTACTCTTCAATCAAATCATTGTGAGTCAATCAGCAGGTGACTTACCAGCTTTCTCGGGGACCTCGCTCCAGCATCCATAGCCATGGGTGGTGATGTACCTGATGAGCTTCTCATCCTCTTCAGGAGACCACAGCCCCCTCTTCACCTTCTGCTGGTTGCAGCAGGTGTGATGCCCCATGCACAACACACTGCACTCTTGAGTGTTAACTTGTTATAGCTGTAAATAGCTTAACGAATTGCGTGCTCTAACTATCAAGCTAGCAATAAGACATATCATGGGAGCAAATGTTTGGTTGGTGTTTAGGCCTTTTAATATGAGCTGCCACTCTCGGCTTGGCCTCTTCCTCTTCTACCTCTGGATTCTGCCTTCTTCACTCTTCTTCGTAATATCAATTAAATTAAATTAAATCCATGATTAGTTTCGTAGCGTCTTGGGGCATCCTCCTGATTAAACAAGCATGCAAGGCCGGCCTCACCATGACACTTCCTTTCATTGCATTTCCCTGGTGCGGGCCCTACCCTTGTTCCACTTTAAGTGGTGCTTTCTATCTAACCCTAAAGCGACATGGCATCAAACATACAGGCAAGGAAGAGTGGTTGCTTCACTACTGTACATAACAACCTGCATGTCTTGACTAGTATACTAGTATCGACACGCATGTGCTCTATACATGGCATCAGTATGAAGCATGATAGCACCATAACTAACTTGGAGAATCAAAAAGTTAATGACAGATCATACTCTTGTGGAGGGGTACGTATGCATGTATCATATAAAACCTTTATTAGTTTCTCCCGTCACATACACTGTTCGCTATTACTGTTTTACTGTTCATTCACCGCTGCTCCATCCTGGCCGTTCTTTGCCGTCGCACGCGCCATCACAGCCATCCGCTTCGGGCCTTAGACTATCCGCACTGGTGAACCTCTATATCCAACCTCTAAAAGGAATATTCTGTCCTAGTCATCAAGACTCTCTACTCTATATCAACTTTTCTTGCAGCGGTGAACCTCTATATCTCAACCTCTATACCAACTAAATTATATTTTATTCAACCCCCTCCCCCTCTCTCTCTGGAACTCTCTCCGTCTCTCTCGCTCTCTCCGTCTCTCCTCGCGCGCCGCCGGCTCCTCTCCCCCTCCTCCTGCTCCTCTCCCCTCCTCCTCTGCCGCCGCCGCAGCAGGCGCGGGAGGACACCGCCGCTCCTCTCCTCTCCCCTCCTCCTGCTCCTCTCCGGCGCCTCGAGAGCGGCGACCTGCCCGAGGACCTGCGACGTCCGGCACGGCGCGCCGGTGCACGTGGTGACGGCGGGCGGGTACAACGGCGGCAACTACTTCCACGCGTGCTCGCGGTGCTCGCGTACGACGCGCGGTGGGCACGCCGATACGCCGAGGTCGTCGCCGGCCTCTCGGACCACGGCGTCGTCGACCTGCTCGGGGACAACCGGACGCACTGCTTCACCGTGGCGCGTCGTACGCCGTCGTCGTCAACCGCAGGTACGCGCCGGACCACGTCGTGGTGGCCGAAAGGTACGCGCAGGTACGCGCCGGACCACGTCGCGCGCCGCCGCCGGCCCCTTCCTGCGCGGCGCCTCCTCAAGCTCGTCAAGAACTGCTTCTCCGGCTCGATTTGTTCGATTTGTCGTCGATTTGTTCGATTTGTCGTCGGTTTCTTCGATTTGTGGCTCGCGCGGCGAAGGCTTGCGGCTGCCGAGCGCGGGGCGGCGGCGGAAGGGCGCGCGGGGCGGCGGAAGGGTGGTGGTTGGGGCGACGGGACCCACTCTCCCCGGTAGCGGTCCCGGTAGCGGTCCTCGCTATGTCGCTTGGAATAGCGTTCGGGAGGGCAAACGCTATTTTACCGTTTCCTTTACCGTCCCCCGCTGCAGGAGTTTTTTACGCTATCCCGACCTCCAGGTCGGGGATAGCGTAACCAGTGCGGATAGTCTCAAAACGTATCCTCTCTCCACACGAGCGCATCCCCGCTCCTCCCCGACCCAGCCGCCCCTCGCCCTCTCCCCGCACCCGCCGCGTGCTTCCAGCCCGACGACCCGCCGCCCTGCTCCCCTCAACCGCGGAGTGGCCAGCGCCGCCGGCCTCCGGAACGGGTGGATCAGGCACTTCCTCTCCTTCCTCTCGCAGATTGGGCACCCTCCCTGCGCTGCGCCGCTTCCGCCATGGTCTTCCATCGCTAGGTCTTCGACCTCGGCAACCAGCCTCGCTGCGGAAGTTCGGTCTCCGGCGACTACAGCCCCCACGTCGCTCGCCCCGTCAGCTCGCACGACATCGGCAAGCCCGCAAGATTGCTTTGCCCGATCCAGAGCACCTCCGTCGCGTCCCGAGCGGCATCGGCCTCTATCCCTCTTGCAGCTTGCCACCCTGCCTCATCCCTGCTGGCGGCCATGAGGGCAGTGATTAAAGAGGTGAGTTCTCCCCATTTCTTTCTCTAAATCTATTTTATTTCAGCCCCATCTACTCTCGGCATCCCGCCAAGAGCGCCGGCCTCTAACTGGATCGATCTGCCGCTCTGCTTCATCCCTCTCATATGCAGATCACGTTCGGCACTCCACCCTGCCAGTCCTTCCACAATGTACCACCGCTCGCGGATGCTGTATTCTCCTGCCGTGGGTGACCGCCTCCATGATGGCAGGACGTAGCCTTGACCAAGAAATAAGGTCTCACATTTATTTCCTTTCTCCCTCAATCTGACCCCTTTTTCTCGGGCTTCGTAATAATCTCCTATACAGCTGTACTTTGTTTGGTAATTGGTAATTCCAATCTAATAGGTAAGCATGTCCAGGGACGTTGGATTATTATTAAGTTGAATGCTAGCTGCCGCCCACCAAGCAAACCTGTAAATGTTGTAAGTGCCATCTCTTTCTCCCCGTTTTAAAGGAAGATGAATTAGTTTGCCATTTTATGTTGCCCTACAACATTGTTCTGGCTAGAGTGAAAATGAAAAGTTACTGTGCTCGTGATGATCTTATACTGAAATCTGTTTAGTTATTTTTTTTAATCCTAGGTACTTTCACTCTTACCAGGAATTGAAAAATAGCTAATCCTCTGTTCTTAAATATTTGATGTCAGGACAGAATATGACATTTAGTTCAAAACTGAGCTGCACAACATGTCCTAGCATGAAATGAACGAGAATGGAGTAGGTACGTTCTTTCTCTGATGAACTTACGATTTTGCTGCTCCCACATTGATCACTATGGAACCAAAATGTTAGTAAACATCCATCAAGATGATGCTGTTTTGTTTTGTCCTCAACTGCATTATGGTTGCTTCAGAAATTCTATAAATTATCCCCAGGCTTAATTTTTGATACAATGCTTTGTTCGCTCATTGTTTAAAACGTGACTGATTGTAGCGACCCGCGTTTTCGCCGTTGTCAAAAATCACTAAAAATTTGAACTTTTTAAAATTTTCCAATTAAAATCAATTTGCTAGCTTTAGTTAGTAGCAAAACCAAAAGATTTTGAATTTTAAACCATGCATAAAAGTCACCATATGCATTTTCGTGTTTTTATCGATTTGGTTGAGTGTTGGTTTCAATCCTTCCTTTTGAATGAATTCAAAATTCATTCAAATTTAATTCCAGCGAAAAGATCAAACCTCCATCTGTTATCGGGCCGCGCTATTTCTTTTTCTCCCGGCCGGCCCACTCTCTCTTCTCTCCTTTCTCTCTTTTCTCTCCTGCCTGGGCCGCTCCACTCCCGGCCCAGCACCGCCGCGCCAGCCCGGCCCTCTCCCTCTCCCGCTCCTGTCGCTGACGTGTGGGCCCGGCGCCCGCGTCGTCTCCCTCCTCGCGCCGGCGCGATTTGCGCCGCCGCCCATCCCTCCTTGCCGGCGAACCGCTCCCGTCGTATCCAAGCCACAGGAGCATCACGTGAAGCTCGTGAAGGCGCTCCACCGCCTTACCGTCGCGTCCCATCGTCCTCTTCCCTTACCTAACGCGCGCGCCAAGTCTCCTATAAATCCGGTGAGCTCCACGCCGCTCTCGTCAGCCACAGCGGCTTCCTCCCTCGCTCCGTTCCGTCTGGTGAACTGCAGCCATGCTCGTCGCGCGTCACGCCGTTCATCGAAGCTCGAGAACCGCCATCGCGCGTCGCGTCGAGCTCCAGTCCGGCGAGATATTTCTCGCCGGCAAAACCGACCTTGCGCCCACTCGCGAACCGCCATTGTTGGCTATAAAGCAAGGGGCAGACCCCCTTCCCTCCTCTATTCTCATTTCTCTCCCACACTCACTCTCGAGCTCTCCACTGCTCAATTCCCCACTCCACTCACTCTCCGGTGAACTCTCCGGTGAGCTCTCTCCTCTTCTCCGGTGAGTCTCGACACCTATTTCTCGTCGAGTTCATCAACCCTTCACTTGCTTAACACGCTGGTGCTCTCCTATGGCGCAGCCGTGATTTGCAGGTGAAGCTTGTCGGAACCCTAGCTCCGCCGTCCGCCGTTCCCGTCGCCGGCACTCCTCCGTTCTCTCTCCCGCTTGTCTGAGAGCACGGTGAGCACCCCCTTACTCTTCTCTCTCACTTGCGCATGATCTCGTCGACCTTTTCTAGTGCGCATGTCTCCTCCTCTAGCTCCGGTCACCGCTGCTGCTAGAGCTCGTCACCGGCCTAGCTCTGGCCGCGTCCGACCCCGGTAGAGTAGCGCGATAGCTTCGCCCTGCTCTCGCACACCTCACGCGCGTACACCATCACGAGCCTCGTCTCGCCTGACCCTTCTTCTCTCTCTCCCCGGCGCGCCGCCGCGCTCCGGCGAGCTCGTGCCGCCGCTCCGGTCTCTCTCCTCGTCAATGTGTAGTGTCACTAGGTTCACCGCACCTCGCTCTCTCACATGCGCTCGCTCTCTTCCTCTCTCGCACTCCCGCGACACCCACGCATCGAGCGCCGGCTCCGCCGCCGCCCTTCGCTCTTGCCGCCGGCCGCCGTGGGCTTCCTCCGGCCCGGCTGAGCTACCTGTGCGACTCTCCGCACTTCCGCGCACTCGCACGACCACTCACACTCGACCGCGGCACACTTTTCCGCTGTTTCCCCTTCGCTCGCCGGCGCATCGCCATCTCCGGCGACGTCGCGCCGCCGCTCCCGTCGACCTCGTCGACAACATCTCCCACCTTCGCACTCGCCGTCGCGCACTGATCACGTTGGTGTGCTTCGCTCCCTCTCTCATCGCTGGTAGCCGCCGCCGGCGACGATTCCGGCGAAGCCGCCGCCGCGCGCCACCGCGCGCCGACCCAGCCCCGCCGCGTCCGACGTGGCACGCCACGTCGTCGCGTGGGCCCGCAGCGACCGAGTCGCCTGCCACGTGGCGGACTCAGCGCACCATAGACCCGCCGTTCTGTGCCGCCCGGTCCACCGCCCTATAGACCCGGCTCACAGAACAGTAATCCGCAGACCCCGCTGGGCCCTTTGGCCCACCGGTCAGTGAAACAAATCGCTGGGAATTGCTATGCGCACCCGGATTTGTACACAGAAAATCATTTCGACCACATTTCCAATAACAGAAAAATTCCCAAAAATCCTCAAAAATCAAATACTTCATTCTAACCATTTTGCAACCTTTGCCATTCTCTGGAAAATTAGGATGATGGTTATAATTAATTATGATCATCACATCCTAACCAATTTCCTTTCTTTTACATCAAAAATCAATATCTTTTTCATTCCAACTTCGATTTTGGCGAAACTTGCGCCAAAATTCATCTAAAATCATGATCTATCCAGTGCCACCAAAATCAACTCCCATCTGGTTTTATTTGGATTTTATTCGGATTTATTGCTTTGTTAATTTGATTGCAAGCGATAGATTTATTCTTTTTAACTCGATAGATAATCAAGACGAAGACACTGAAGATCCTGATTACGAGGATTTAGAGGAAGAAGAACTTGGTGAAGGCAAGTCTAACTTCCATTGATCATATTGATCCCATGTTTATGAAATTATCCTAATTAGAGCTGTTTTCAAATAAATTGCATGGTATTTAAATGAATTTAAATGCTTAGAATGGTCCTATGCAATATTTGATTGCCTGCCTTGACTTGATTACACCCTGTATCCTTGTTAGCCCTAGGAATCAACATCATTAATTTAATTAATGAATTGTTGATATGCTCGCTGCTTAGGACTTTCACATGTGTCTAATTAATTTTGCTCACATGATTTTCGTGTAAATGCGTGTGTCTTGGTGGTGTGTGTAAATGTGAAATTGGGTGGTATAATAATAAATGCAACCCTAGTGAGGGGTGCTTTTGGCGGGACCAGGCGAGGTAGTCCTCAGTGGGGAGGCTATCTCTGGGACGCCCTTCCACTTGTGGATTGGCTATTGAAGATGCCTGGTTCGGTCGTATAAGGACCGGTTCTTGTGCCGCCTTTGCCTAGCACCCCTCGCGCAGCCACAAGCCATGAATGGGCGCGGAATTGGAACCACACCCTACTAGTACTCACCCGGTACCCCCGGAGGCGGGAGATTGCAACGGAGTCCCAGGAGAAGACTCGTTCGTTGGTGGGTGTTCGAGATCCGGCATTTATGACTGGCCATATTATGATTGTGAAGCCCCTGGTGATGTCCGTGGGGGATGCCGTGGTGGTACCAAGTAGGTATGGAACCTTTAGTGGGACAGTCCAAACTATGACGATAGGGAGGACTGGACCACCTTGTGGGGAAATTTGTGCACCCTTGGCCAAGGTTAAGAAACTTTCCGGAAAGCCGTGTTCCACGGTATTGGACAACGCGAAAGCATCGGCCACACTATGATTAGATTTTCCGCGTGAGTTCCCTTGGTGTGTTTTGGAAAACGCCGGTTTGGAGCCGTGTGCTGGTTGTCGGCCAGTGATAAAATTGAGGAACTGGCGGGATGGATTGCATCTCCCCCAGGGCCGCCCAACCCCACTATTATCTACAAATATTTGATTAGAATTGCGAAATACTTTGTTTTCAAAACAACCCTGCATAAACTTGGCTTTCTCGCCTTGTCGATAAAACTCAGCCTATCCTTTGATATTCCCTTGCATATTCATAACCCTTGTGTTAGGCTTGCTGAGTACCTTAAGTACTCACCCTTGCCTAAATCATTCAGAAGATGAGCCTGAGTATGACTTTCAAGCTGATGGTGATGAAGAGTAGAGTTCGGCCTTCGCTCAAGCGGTGCCTGTAGGAGTGGAGCCTTGTCGTCTTCCGCTAGAATAAGTGTTAGCTCTGGCTGCTGCGTCAGCCTTTGAGCGTGTTGTCTGTGTGTGCTGAGGCTGCTCGCCTCATCTGTACAAAGACCTTTATGTATTAAAAGGCTTGTAATGACTCTCGGTAATATAAATAGAGTATCTGCTGTGAAGCATTCTGTGAAAGTGTCGTATCAGCTACTGATCCAGGGACTGATACGGTAAACACTAAGTACTTCAGAAATGGGGTACGACAGAGTGGTATCAGAGCGATGCTTGTCCGTAGGCCAAACCATATGTTGGAATCGAGTGAGATGAGTGCGATATTTTGTAAAGTTTTTACTTTATAAAATCTCCCTTACCTTATTTCTATTTATAAAATTATTTTCACCGGTACTTACCCGTCTTTTCAACATTTTGTTGAACAGATGGAGACCCTTCGTCAGGAGTTGGACCAGCTGGAGGCGCAGCGCGCCCAGACTGCCCGCGTTCTCGAGCAGACCGCCGAGATGTGGGGTGAGGACCAGCGCCGCCTTGCAGAGACCAGAGCTCAGCTTGCGCAGGCACAGGCTCAGCTTGCTGCTTGCCAGGCTGAGAGAGACCGCCTGCAGTGGACCCTGGACTACACCCGCCGTTTCTGGGAGGAGGACGCGATGTACCTGATCCGTAAGCTCAACAGCCGCTACAAGTACTGCCACGAGGAGCACGGAGGACCCCGCCGTCACTTCACAGTGAGGACAGGAGGACCGCACGGACACTACCACTACGCTTGTCCGACCGACACGGAGGAGGACTCCACTACACTTGCAGGTTCAGACACGACCGTGGACTCCCCTGAGGTTGAGCCGGCAGACGACTCAGAGGAGCTAGCCCGTTGGGCAGCAGAGCTTGAGGCCGCCCTTGAGACCGTTGGAGACTCCGAGAGGAGCCGATGGAGGATGAGCCTGTGGTGGACGTTTCGTCAGGGAGTGAGTCGGTGGCGGATAACGTCATCGATCTCACTGGCACTGACGACGAGATGGATATGGACGAGTTTGTGGTGATCGACTCGCCTGCACCAGAGGCACCAGCAGGACCCCGCCTTGTTGGAGACGTGGACCTTGACGAGTACTACAGGCTGATCAGCACTGGCACCGTCGACCTCACCCAGGACCCGTTCGACCTCTACGCTGAGTGGCGCCAGGACCGTGGCTTCGACGCCTGAGCAGCAGAGTTGGCGCAGTGGAGTAGCTTTTGTTAGCTAGTGGTGGCAGCCGCAGCCCTGAGTCGTGGTGTCTAGTAGTTGTCTGGTGTGTCAGTAGTGTGTCTCGGTAGTTCCGAGTCGGAGTTGCCCCGTGGTCGAGTCGTAGATCGTCGAGTCCTTGTATATAAATAAAAGGACTTGGGTATGTATGATCGAACCTTGTTATTGTGAATAGGCTTGCTGTAATGATGTAATGATGCTGGTTTTATCTTGTATGTGTGCTTGCAAGATCTGTGGAATTTCTTTTCCATTTATCTTGTTTGTTTGCCTCATAGTTTGTAGTTTCGTCTCGTAGCTTAGTTAATCGCCCGAGAATCTTAACTCACCTTCTTGCTAATCTCTCCATCAGATGCCTCCCAAAAGATCTGCCAGAATTCAGCAGCGCCAACGCGAGAGCGTAATGCTCAAAATGATGACCATGATGACGTCCACAGTACAGGGCGTGGACGTGGTAGAGGAAGAAATAGTAATCAGCGTGGCAGAGGTAGAGGTGGAGGTAGAGGTGGAGGCAGACATGACAATGAGCAGGATTACCAGGAAGAGGAAGTGAGTCAAAATCAGCAGGAAGTACAAGATGAGGTTGGAGAAAATAATGACCAGAATAGAAGTGAAGGACAACAAAATCGTGGTAGAGGTGGTAGAAGAGGTGGTGGAAGAGGTGGTGGTGGAAGAGGTGGAAGAATGCCTGCAGCACCTGTCACCAACCTAGTGGCAGTATGGACAATCAGACCCGCCTGATGGAGATTATTGCACAAGGACTTATGGATAGAGCTCCAGGCCAGCAGAGTAAAATGTCAGAATTCATGAGACTCAGGCCCCCGACCTTCGAGGGTACTGAGGAGGATCCTCTGGCAGCTGATGATTGGCTCCGTGATATCACCAAGAAATTGCACTTGGTGAATGCTGATGACAGAGAAAAAGTCCTTCTGGCGTCTCACCAGCTCAAGGGAGCAGCAGGAGAATGGTGGGATAATTACCGTGAGGGTGTAGAAAATGCAGATGCTATTACCTGGGAGGAATTTCAGGAGGAGTTCAGAAGGTATCACATCCCAGAAGGTGTAATTGAAATGAAGGCTGATGAATTCCGCTCTCTGAAGCAGGGGCGATGACCGTAAATCAGTATATCAGAAAATTCATGAAATTGGCCCGTTATGCCCCTGATGATGTTAATACCGACAAGAAGAAGCAGGATCGCTTCAGAAAGGGGCTTAATCCTGGATTGAAAGTGCAGCTGGTTACTAATATTTATCCTGATTTCAACACTCTCATGAACCGTGCACTGTTGTTAGAAGATGCTCGCTCTCACATTGATCACGATAGGAAGCGCAAATTCAATGCGCAGAAGTTTAAGCAGCAGGAGAGAAATCAGAAGCCGAGGTTTAATAATAATTTTCAGAAGCCAAAATATCAATCTACTATGCAGTACAGGACCTCAGCATCCAATCAACCAAGCTCAGCACCATCATATCGCAATCAAAATTCTGGTAGTCAGCAGAGGAGCAGCTCCAGTGTTGTCCAACCCAACAACAATGATAAAAGGACTTGCTTTCACTGCCGTGAGCCTGGTCATATGATTGCTAGATGCCCTTATTTGAGCCAGAATAATGCTCCTACTCAGCAGCATCAACCAAACAGTGCCAGAACTGCAGCTTCTGGAAATGGTCGTGGTGGACAGCAACCCTCTGGATAGCAGCGGAGGAATAATCAATCCTTCGGTCGAGGAAAGGTCAACCACATTAATGCAGATGAAGTTGAGGACACTCCTGATGTTGTTCTTGGTGAGTATCTTGTCAACTCCACTCTTGCAACCGTTCTGTTTGATTCTGGAGCTTCGCATTCGTTTGTTTCTTCAAAGTTTGTTGTTGCAAATGGTTTGCCGACTGTCATGCTAAAGCAACCCCTAATAATTCGGACTCCCGGGGCCGAGACCAAAAGTTATTTGGGATGCCCACGGGTTAAGATCTTTTTAAGTGGGGTAGAGTTCCTAGCGAACTTAGTAGTCCTAAAATCCGAAGGGATAGATGTTATCCTCGGAATGGACTGGTTGAGTAAGCACCAAGGCAATATAGCCTGTGACACCAGGAAAGTTACCCTGGTAAACCACAAAGGAATTAAAGTGGTATGCGAACCAAAAAGGTCAAAAGTTGCACCAATGGTTCACAATATGGAAGCAACACCGTTGGAGGAAGTGCCAGTTGTCTGTGAATATCCTGATGTGTTTCCAGAAGAGTTGCCAGGCATGCCACCTGACAGAGACATAGAGTTCATCATTGACCTTATTCCTGGCACAGCTCCAATAGCAAAGAGACCGTATAGAATGGCAGCAACTGAGCTAGCAGAATTGAAGGCACAAATAGCAGAGTTACAGGAAAAAGGATTTATCAGACCAAGCTCATCACCGTGGGGATCACCTGTTCTTTTTGTTAAAAAGAAAGATGGCAGTCTCAGAATGTGCATAGACTACCGCTCTTTGAATGAAGTCACCATCAAGAATAAATATCCACTGCCCAGGATCGATGATTTATTTGATCAATTGAAAGGAGCCAAATATTTCTCCAAAATTGATTTAAGATCTGGGTATTATCAGCTAAAAATCAGAGAAACTGATATTCTCAAGACAGCATTTGTCACCAGATATGGTCAATATGAGTTCACAGTGATGCCATTTGGATTGACAAATGCACCTGCATACTTCATGAATTTGATGAATAAGGTGTTTATGGAGGAGTTAGATCGGTTTGTCGTTGTCTTCATTGACGACATACTTATCTACTCCAAAAGTGCAGAAGAGCACGAGCAGCATTTGAGGATTGTGCTAGAAAAATTGAGAGCCCATGAGCTGTATGCCAAATTCAGTAAATGTGAATTTTGGCTAAATAAAGTGGCATTTCTTGGTCACATTTTGACAGAAGAAGGAGTATCAGTGGATCCAGCCAAAGTTGAGGCAGTCCTTAATTGGAAGCAACCAACCACTGTGACAGAAGTTCGGAGTTTCCTTGGTCTAGCTGGTTATTACCGCAAATTTATTGAAGGTTTCTCAAAAATAGCAAGACCAATGACAGCTTTGACACAAAAGGGAAAAGAATTCAAATGGACAGAAGCTTGTGAGAGAAGTTTTCAGGAATTAAAGAAAAAGTTGACCACAGCCCCAGTACTGGCCTTACCAGACATACACAGAGATTTTGTCGTATATTGCGACGCATCTCGACAAGGATTGGGATGTGTGCTTATGCAAGATGACCGAGTGATTGCATACGCATCAAGGCAGTTGAAAACACATGAGCAAAATTATCCCACTCATGATTTGGAGCTGGCAGCAGTTGTGCATGCTCTCAAAATTTGGAGGCATTATCTGATTGGCAATAAATGTGAAATATATACGGATCACAAGAGCCTGAAATATATTTTCACGCAACCGGATTTAAACCTCAGACAGAGAAGATGGTTGGAATTAATAAAGGATTATGATCTAGAAATTCACTACCATCCTGGAAAGGCAAATGTGGTTGCAGATGCACTAAGCCGCAAATCTCAGAATAATGGGATTAAAATGTGGAGACGAAGCCCAGAACTTGCAGAAGAATTCAAGCAATTAAATCTTCACTTTGCTAAGCCAGGCCGTCTGAACACTTTATGTGTGGAACCAACTCTGGAAAAGCAGATCAGAACAGCTCAGGAGTCAGATGAAGAAATAAATGAGCTAAAGAAAATAACAGGGTTGGATAAAGCCCCTGGATTTCGAGTAGATAATCAGGGCACCTTATGGTACAAGGATAGAATTTGTGTACCGAAAACTGGTGGATATCAGGAGCTGATTATGGATGAAGCTCATAACTCAGCATATTCTATTCATCCTGGATGCACCAAAATGTATATGGATCTGAAGCAGAAATATTGGTGGTCAGGAATGAAAAGAGACATAGCAGAATTTGTTGCTCGTTGTGACATCTGCAGCAGGGTAAAAGCAGAGTATAAAAGACCTGCAGGATTACTGCAACCTCTTCATGTTCCAGAATGGAAATGGGATGAGATCAGTATGGATTTCATCGTAGGGTTACCCCGTACCCAAAAGGATATGATTCCATATGGGTTATTGTGGATCGACTGACAAAAGTGGCACACTTTATACCAGTGAAGACAGTATACAGGGGAAATCATTATGCTCAACTGTACATAGACAATGTGCTCAAACTGCATGGAGTTCCTCGCAGAATAGTGTCAGATCGAGGCACACAGTTCACCTCGATATTTTGGAAAAGTTTGCATAATTTGCTCGGAACAAGACTAGATTATAGTTCAGCATATCACCCACAAACCGATGGTCAGACAGAAAGGGTGAATCAAATTCTGGAAGACATGTTAAGAGCATGTGTGCTAGCCTATGGAAAAGGTTGGGAGAAGAGCTTATCCTTTGCAGAGTTCTCGTATAACAACAGTTATCAGGCCAGCTTACAGATGTCACCATTTGAGGCACTGTATGGCAGAAAATGCAGAACCCCGCTGATGTGGTCAGAAGTTGGAGAACGTTCTTTCTTCGGACCCGCAGTTATCAGAGATGCAGAGGAGAAAGTAGCTCTGGTCAGGGAAAATTTAAAGGCAGCCCAAAGCAGACAGAAAAGTTATGCTGATACCCGACGCAGAGATTTGAGTTTCGAAGTTGGAGATTATGTGTATCTCAAAGTGTCACCGATCCGAGGAACCAGGAGATTCCAGATAAAAGGAAAGTTGGCACCGAGGTACATTGGACCTTTCAAGGTACTTAAGAAGATAGGAGCCGTGGCATATCGCCTCGAGCTTCCCGAGGAAATGTCCGATGTACACGATGTTTTTCACGTGTCACAATTAAAGAAATGCCTGAGAAAGCCAGAGGAAATAGTCCCACCAGAAGTGATGGACTTACAGCCTGACCTCAGATATCAGGAAAGGCCGATAAGGATTTTGGATGTAGCAACTCGACTAACAAGGAGGAATGCTATAAGGTTTTGTCGGGTTCAGTGGAGTAATCACACTGAGGCAGAAGCAACATGGGAAAGAGAAGATGATCTCAAGCGAGAGTTTCCTTACCTTTTCGAGGAAGAGCCGGAATCTCGGGGACGAGATTCTCTTTAAGTGGGGTAGGTTGTAGCGACCCGCGTTTTTGCCTGTTGTCAAAAATCACTAAAAATTTGAACTTTTTAAAAACTTTTCCAATTAAAATCAATTTGCTAGCTTTAGTTAGTAGCGAAACCAAAAGATTTTGAATTTTAAACCGTGCATAAAAGTCACCATGTGCATTTTCGTGTTTTCTTGATTTGTTTGAGTGTTGGTTTCAATCCTTCCTTTTGAATGAATTCAAAATTCATTCAACTTAAATCTCAGCAAAAAGATCAAACCTTTATCTGTTATCGGGCCGCGCTATTTCTTTTTCTCCCGGCCGGCCCACTCTCTCTTCTCTCCTTTCTCTCTTTTCTCTCCCGCCTGGGCCGCTCCACTCCCGGCCCAGCACCGCCGCGCCAGCCCGGCCCTCTCCCTCTCCCGCTCCTGTCGCTGACGTGTGGGCCCGGCGCCCGCGTCGTCTCCCTCCTCGCGCCGGCGCGATTTGCGCCGCCGCCCATCCCTCCTTGCCGGCGAACCGCTCCCGTCGTATCCAAGCCACAGGAGCATCACGTGAAGCTCGTGAAGGCGTTCCACCGCCTTACCGTCGCGTCCCATCGTCCTCTTCCCTTACCTAACGCGCGCGCCAAGTCTCCTATAAATCCGGTGAGCTCCACGCCGCTCTCGTCAGCCACAGCGGCTTCCTCCCTCGCTCCGTTCCGTCTGGTGAACTGCAGCCATGCTCGTCGCGCGTCACGCCGTTCATCGAAGCTCGAGAACCGCCATCGCGCGTCGTGTCGAGCTCCAGTCCGGCGAGATATTTCTCGCCGGCAAAACCGACCTTGCGCCCACTCGCGAACCGCCATTGTTGGCTATAAAGCAAGGGGCAGACCCCCGCTTCCCTCCTCTATTCTCATTTCTCTCCCACACTCACTCTCGAGCTCTCCACTGCTCAATTCCCCACTCCACTCACTCTCCGGTGAACTCTCCGGTGAGCTCTCTCCTCTTCTCCGGTGAGTCTCGACACCTATTTCTCGTCGAGTTCATCAACCCTTCACTTGCTTAACACGCTGGTGCTCTCCTATGGCGCAGCCGTGATTTGCAGGTGAAGCTTGTCGGAACCCTAGCTCCGCCGTCCGCCGTTCCCGTCGCCGGCACTCCTCCGTTCTCTCTCTCGCTTGTCTGAGAGCACGGTGAGCACCCCCTTACTCTTCTCTCTCACTTGCGCATGATCTCGTCGACCTTTTTCTAGTGCGCATGTCTCCTCCTCTAGCTCCGGTCACCGCTGCTGCTAGAGCTCGTCACCGGCCTAGCTCTGGCCGCGTCCGACCCCGGTAGAGTAGCGCGATAGCTTCGCCCTGCTCTCGCACACCTCACGCGCGTACACCATCACGAGCCTCGTCTCGCCTGACCCTTCTTCTCTCTCTCCCCGGCGCGCCGCCGCGCTCCGGCGAGCTCGTGCCGCCGCTCCGGTCTCTCTCCTCGTCAATGTGTAGTGTCACTAGGTTCACCGCACCTCGCTCTCTCACATGCGCTCGCTCTCTTCCTCTCTCGCACTCCCGCGACACCCACGCATCGAGCGCCGGCTCCGCCGCCGCCCTTCGCTCTTGCCGCCGGCCGCCGAGGGCTTCCTCCGGCCCGGCTGAGCTACCTGTGCGACTCTCCGCACTTCCGCGCACTCGCACGACCACTCACACTCGACCGCGGCACACTTTTCCGCTGTTTCCCCTTCGCTCGCCGGCGCATCGCCATCTCCGGCGACGTCGCGCCGCCGCTCCCGTCGACCTCGTCGACAACATCTCCCACCTTCGCACTCGCCGTCGCGCACTGATCACGTTGGTGTGCTTCGCTCCCTCTCTCATCGCTGGTAGCCGCCGCCGGCGACGATTCCGGCGAAGCCGCCGCCGCGCGCCACCGCGCGCCGACCCAGCCCCGCCGCGTCCGACGTGGCACGCCACGTCGTCGCGTGGGCCCGCAGCGACCGAGTCGCCTGCCCACGTGGCGGACTCGGCGCACCATAGACCCGCCGTTCTGTGCCGCCCGGTCCACCGCCCTATAGACCCGGCTCACAGAACAGTAATCCGCGGACCCCGCTGGGCCCTTTGGCCACCGTCAGTGAAACAAATCGCTGGGAATTGCTATGCGCACCCGGATTTGTACACAGAAAATCATTTCGACCACATTTCCAATAACAGAAAAATTCCCAAAAATCCTCAAAAATCAAATACTTCATTCTAACCATTTTGCAACCTTTGCCATTCTCTGGAAAATTACAATGATGGTTATAATTAATTATGATCATCACATCCTAACCAATTTCCTTTCTTTTACATCAAAAATCAATATCTTTTTCATTCCAACTTCGATTTTGGCGAAACTTGCGCCAAATTCATCTAAAATCATGATCTATCCAGTGCCACCAAAATCAACTCCCATCTGGTTTTATTTGGATTTTATTCGGATTTATTGCTTTGTTAATTTGATTGCAAGCGATAGATTTATTCTTTTTAACTCGATAGATAATCAAGACGAAGACACTGAAGATCCTGATTACGAGGATTTAGAGGAAGAAGAACTTGGTGAAGGCAAGTCTAACTTCCATTGATCATATTGATCCCATGTTTATGAAATTATCCTAATTAGAGCTGTTTTCAAATAAATTGCATGGTATTTAAATGAATTTAAATGCTTAGAATGGTCATATGCAATATTTGATTGCCTGCCTTGACTTGATTACACCCTGTATCCTTGTTAGCCCTAGGAATCAACATCATTAATTTAATTAATGAATTGTTGATATGCTCGCTGCTTAGGACTTTCACATGTGTCTAATTAATTTGCTCACATGATTTTCGTGTAAATGCGTGTGTCTTGGTGGTGTGTATAAATGTGAAATTGGGTGGTATAATAATAAATGTAACCCTAGTGAGGGATGTTTTTGGCGGGACCAGGCGAGGTAGTCCTCAGTGGGGAGGCTATCTCTGGGACGCCCTTCCACTTGTGGATTGGCTATTGAAGATGCCTGGTTCGGTCGTATAAGGACCGGTTCTTGTGCCGCCTTTGCCTAGCACCTCTCGCGCAGCCACAAGCCGTGAATGGGCGCGGAATTGGAACCACACCCTACTAGTACTCACCCGGTACCCCCCGGAGGCAGGAGATTGCAACGGAGTCCCAGGAGAAGACTCGTTCGTTGGTGGGTGTTCGAGATCCGGCATTTATGACTGGCCATATTATGATTGTGAAGCCCCTGGTGATGTCCGTGGGGGATGCCGTGGTGGTACCAAGTAGGTATGGAACCTTTAGTGGGACAGTCCAAACTATGACGATAGGGAGGACTGGACCACCTTGTGGGAAAATTTGTGCACCCTTGGCCAAGGTTAAGAAACTTTTCGGAAAGCCGTGTTCCACGGTATTGGACAACGCGAAAGCATCGGCCACGCTATGATTAGATTTTCCGCGTGAGTTCCCTTGGTGTGTTTGGAAAACGCCGGTTTGGAGCCGTGTGCTGGTTGTCGGCCAGTGATAAAATTGAGGAACTGGCGGGATGGATTGCATCTCCCCCAGGGCCGCCCAACCCCACTATTATCTACAAATATTTGATTAGAATTGCGAAATACTTTGTTTTCAAAACAACCCTGCATAAACTTGGCTTTCTCGCCTTGTCGTTAAAACTCAGCCTATCCTTTGATATTCCCTTGCATATTCATAACCCTTGTGTTAGGCTTGCTGAGTACCTTAAGTACTCACCCTTGCCTAAATCATTCAGAAGATGAGCCTGAGTATGACTTTCAAGCTGATGGTGATGAAGAGTAGAGTTCGGCCTTCGCTCAAGCGGTGCCTGTAGGAGTGGAGCCTAGTCGTCTTCCGCTAGAATAAGTGTTAGCTCTGGCTGCTGCGTCAGCCTTTGAGCGTGATGTCTGTGTGTGCTGAGGCTGCTCGCCTCATCTGTACAAAGACCTTTATGTATTAAAAGGCTTGTAATGACTCTCGGTAATATAAATAGAGTATCTGCTGTGAAGCATTCTGTGAAAGTGTCGTATCAGCTACTGATCCAGGGACTGATACGGTAAACACTAAGTACTTCAGAAATGGGGTACGACACTGATGTTTTACTATTTCCCTATTATGGTTCAATCTTGTTATACAAATATGTAGCATATGATATGGCGTGAAAGGTAATGTTGTTGTCAAGAGAGAAAGTGCAATTGTGCCTTTGGATGCTCCTGTTGGTAGTTAGCAAGCAGATGTGGAGTTTGGTATGTAGTCGACGCAAGATTATGCGTGATCTTGATGTCAACCTACTTTTTGATGCACGTTTGAAATGAATATATTGAGATACTTCCTGATTAGGAATTTAGGATTAAGATCATGATTGCAAATTTTGATCGTCTTTTTTTCAGTAATTAGGATATGCACATTCAGTAATTATGTGTATGTTAATTTAAAAATTACTGTAGTCCATATAAATTTGTAATTATATCTGTACGTGAACCAGACAGTAATATCTTCGAGTGGGTCACATGAAACAAATATTTTGATGTCAATATTTTTAATATGTAAGATACCAACAACTTCTCTCACTGGTACAATATAAATACGAACATACGAGTTATAATGTAGAATTTGTATTCAATTCCAATATCGTCAAATAACAAGATCGTAAATGCATATAAACTAAGGTCATTCAATTGTAAAATTCATTTTTACTTCTTCAATTTTGACAATGAGCGGGAAAGAAATTTATGGATGGAGCATTTTCATCATTTTTTTAGAATGTCAATTGAAGAAAACTAAAATAAGACAGGCACATGTTCCAAATTTTGCTCCAAGTTAGCTATAGTATTTTTATATTTAATTCTAGACTCTGGATTATTAAGCATATGTTTTGTACATATTTCTTTCTAGCTGAAAATCCAATGGCAGAGGATAAGAGGATGATGTTGCTTTCTCAGCAGAGCACAACATTTTGCACTCAATATTTGTACTGGCTAATAAGTTTTTTAGGAGAAAATATATACATTGTAAAGAAAGAAGTTCAATCAATCATGCCAACTCTTACCTCAATATTCATTGACCTGGTGGCCCAAACCTCGTGGTTTGAGTTTCGACACCATGGTCCTCCTAGGGTTTTTGCGGATATATATGGAAGAGACAGAAGGAACGATGATATGCAGTGCTACCTCTCCCTCTAGGCTGGTAGGTAGTTATCCCCGACGTAGCCCTCCTACGATATAGGGTGGGCCTTTAAGATTTCTTTGTACCATGACTATTCTTTTTAGCTTCCTTTCGGTCGCTGGTTGTGTTTTTGTGAGTAGTAGTTTTAGTTTTTGTTGGAGTTTTGCCTAGCTTTTTCTCTCTCTTGGAGTGTTGCGTCACATTTACAAGCTCAATCATAGAAATAAATACAGAAATATAAGTTTGCCAGCATGCATATATATTTACCCTAAAAAGTTTATAACATTATTATGTCTAGAATAAAAAGTGTAAACTAGCCATACATGTATGGAAATACAAGACACCAGGTCCACGTATTAGAGATAGAGGATTTTGTCGCGAGACATAGTACTGCATATGGCCCCGGCGCAGGCCCAGTGTGGTAGCTGCACGGAAACAAACATGGCTATGATGGGCGAGCTTGATAGTGAAATCTTATAAACGAAAGTAATCAGACCATGAAATGTGACAGCAATGCTAAATGAACTGTACACAGGAGACGTCCCCTTCACATATCGGCAAACCATAAGCTTCGCATCATCTCAGTACTCTCGGTTTGTTTCTTTGCAGAATCAGACTGACCTTTGGAAGTCGCAGCTAGACAAAAGCAAGATTCCGTGATGGCCTCATTGAATGTTCCAGTGATCTACAAGACCATCCAATCTTTCCGCTAGATCCGAATAATTCTTGCCTCAGCTGTTGGCACTATTCAGATTATTTCAGAGTAGTTCACACATAATGAATAACGTGGATGTTTGCATAATCCAACTGTAGCTAATAAATATCAAAAACAAATAGTTTATAGAGTACTTTCTGTTCCATTGAACTATTTGAATGTATGATGCAGAACTCCTAATTTTCATACATTCTGTATACAAATGAAGCACAAATGGATGGCAAGGCTTGATCCAGAATTTAGTGAAAACAGCTTTGTTCAAATCAGAAATCTATCCTCGAACTAACCAAAAGAAAGAAAAAATGCACCCAGTTCTAAGCAACTCCAAACAACTCTTTGTCTATCTCTGTCTGATAAGAAGCATAAGACATCTCCTAATTGCCATTTTCGGATGCAAAACAGCCCTGAAAAACTCTGAAGAAACTGAACTGCACAGACAGATTATAAGGTTGAACACAATATTCACCGTCCAATATATTGCTGATTTAACATTGATTTTCAATACCGGCACCCAAGATTTCCAGTAATTCAGACCAGGACCCAAATGCAACAGTAGTCCAGACACTCCCACTTTCCCTGCACTTGCCAACAGCTTGGCATGAAAATCTTGATTTTAACATGCTGCAACAATCACCAACCTAGAGATGATCTGCAGGGGACCAGAAAAGCAACATCGATCGGTCCCCATTGGCTCGTGCTTTCCCATCGATTATGTACCTCCGACGTCGCCACCGTTGATCTGACCCAGATGCGCTTAAAGCGCCGCCGTCGCCGTCCGGCGATGAACGATCACAAAGATCGACTGGTTCCTTGATGGACACTGTGAATGTTAGTTCAGCAGTGACGCTGATCGAATTCGTTGTACGGACGTCGCATACTATACTGAACTTTCACGCTCCTCCGCCACTTGCTGCAGAAAACACTGGAGTGTATTAATTTGCTCCATTATTCCTGCTTGCTGCATGCTGAACGTAGTTTGATGTAGATATAAGATATCCTTAACTGGTCAAGAACCAACGAGAGACAGAGAGTTCTTGAGCAATTAATTGCAGTGAAGAAAAAATGGGAGTAGATACATCATCATACACGCATCGATAGGTTACTAACTGAATGACAGGTACATGAGCCTTACATGTTCTTGACTTCTTGTACCTGTGCCCTATGGTGTGCTTTTTTTTTTTTTGCGATTACGCAGTACAACTCAGACACTCACAACGCACGCACACTCACCCCTATGAACGCACATACGCAAACACTACCCCTATGAGCATCTTCGAAGACTGAGCCGGCAAATCCCCGAGATTGATGAAGTCACCACTGACGCCTCGCTGTCGACGGCCACGTCGCCTCCTGCTGAAAGCACAACGCCGTTAAATCCTAAAAAATTCACTCCCGCGGGGAGTCGAACCTAGGATCTCTCAGGTGCTATGAGGCTCTTGTAACCACTATAGACTGCAGGCCCTTTCACCCCTATGGTGTGTCTTTGAATCCATGTGAGTTTATACTACTTCCTCCGTCCACAAATATATTGACTTTCAGCCAACTCGTTTGACTACTCGTCTTATTCAAAAAGTTGTGAAAATATAAAAATAAATAAGTCATACTTATTTGCACTATTTTTTTTGAATAAGATGAGTGGTCAAACGAGTTGGCTGAAAGTCAACAAATCTTTATATTTGTGGACGGAGGGGTACTCTTTTTGGATGATTCAGCTGGTATGATTATGTGTTTTCCATATCACAAGAAAATGATAAGTGTTTTCAAGAGTTATTTTACTTGACGACTTTTGGATTGATGCACTAATGAATTTACGATTGAATTACTGTAATTTCTTGTGATTGATTGGTTGCTACATGCTACCGCTGAATTATTGGAACAAGAAATGTTGTTTTCTCAGATTGAAACAAAATATCATTTTCGTGATGGATATCCACCATTTTAAGAATATTGTTTCATACAACCAACAAAGTTTCCTAATCAAGGCTAGTGAAGCGCTAGGAAATTGTGTTAGTTTTACTTGGTTGTTCCCTAACAAGTTGGTGAGATGAAGTATACAAATAAGGAAAATTTACAGAGGGGGACAGAATGTTGTTTTCTTGATCGTTATTTCAGAAATAAAATTAAGTTATTTTAAGAAGAATGTTGTTAGTTTGGTGAAGCATCAGTGCCAAGAATTGTTTAGTTTTACTAGGTTATTCGTTAACAAATTGAAACATGAGAGAGATTAAGAATACAAACAAAGCGATTCTTCTTGTCCATGTTTCATTTTAGACCGTGTTTTGACCATATGCTTCCATATTCTCATTGAATGTTTGGCGTCCCGAATTTCGAATAGATCTCTCTTCTGCTATTGGGATCCTAGTTTGTACTTCTCTCTCTCTCTCTCTCTCTCTTTCTCTCTCTCTCTCTCTCTCTCTCTCTTGCTCTTGCGAAGTAACATAATACATGCATAGACACTCACAAACATGTGCGCTCAACCTACTACTCCTTTGAGCCTCCGAAATACTGCCGGCTGGATCTTAAGATTCACAAGTCAGCACAGACGTCTCGCTATCTACATAGACGTCGTCTCCTACTAAAAGAATAAATAGCTATAAATGCAACACATTGTCAAATATGAGACTTCAGCCTAGATGGGTGAGTTCCACCACCATGAACCTAACCAACTAAGCTACGTCCATTAGCAAATTGTATCCACAGTTAGCACACATTATTTTTCTTGGCAAGATTCTTCAGTTAAGAATTTCAGTTTCTTCCCAATGTATTTCAGAAATTGACAAAATAAAACAAAAGCTTATTAGCAATTGATGAGATAGCATGTGATAATTCAACATTATAAATTTGCCTGACGAGCGGTTCAATTCTGGGCTTTGTTTCTTCAGAAAAAAAAGGTAGGAAAAGGTTAGTGGCATGAGGAGCAAGAAGAAAAAATATATACTGATGGACGTGTGGGTTAACAGGTCATTCTCAAAAGTACTTGGTACGTGTAATTATCATTGCTTATATATGTTAGTTATGTGTTGTGTTGTGGCGATAACGTTTTTCTACAGCACAGGACCAGAGTGATGTGTGATTGGCGTGATTGAGGCATATAGCTCACCGTCTGTGATGTGAGCAGCTCAAGCTTCTACATCTCTTTCCTTTATTCTATTTTTGCTTGGATGGGTAGCAATCCATGGCCGAATCAACAAGAACAACAACGTGGAGTTCTTTAATTAATATGCATATCTGTTTCAGATTCTTGTCTGCTGTAATCAGTTTTCTTTGGAGATAGTACTGTAACCTCATTTCACGGTTTCCACATTAATCTGTAACTACGTACTGTGCAGATTACCAATGGAAGGATGCCTAGCTAGCTTAACGGTCTAGATGGGCATTGTGCAGATAAACCATACGCACATGCAGCTGTTCGATGCCACTCGAGCCTTCAAAGACACACACAATTAGTAGAGTAAACTAAATGGGCATTGTGGTTAATCAGGACCATCAACTGAATTGTCTGAATTAGGCCCCGCCACAGCAGCAATCGGAGGGGCC
This sequence comes from Eragrostis nindensis, assembly GCA_012490785.1. NCBI lineage: Eukaryota > Viridiplantae > Streptophyta > Magnoliopsida > Poales > Poaceae > Eragrostis > Eragrostis nindensis. The sequence continues at coordinate 197,088 of JAAXCT010001247.1, forward strand.
TTTTTTGTCAAAGCAGATGGAGACATGGTGATTAGCACATAGCTTGAGGAAGGAGCATCTCATATCTCAACAGATACAAAGCCCTACACGGCTAGACCGCCGCTACCACTGCCCAGCAAATTAATTTATTTTTTGAACAAGCTAGCAAATCGATTTAACTTGACCCTTATTATATTGCAACTTAATTATGCGCGCTCTCTCTCTCTCTCATGAGTTGGTTAGGCTAAGCCAGTCCGAGAAGGTTAAGACGTCGCCCTTTCTTGTAGTGCAGTCTTGTTGATCTTGTTCTATTTATTTTTCTCTCTCTCCCCTCAGTGCTGTCCCCAGATGGACTGTCTCATGACCTTCTTGGGGCAATGCGTGTGGAGCACCTCAACAGCCTGCCTATATATGCTGTGGTCTACTGGCATGTGGTACCTATAGGCCGGACCCTATATATGTAATAATTCAGTTCTTGAACAATCACTAATAATAATCGAGCACACGATGAACACACTTCATAATCGACCGACCTGCTTAAATCTTCGCACGCGGGTTCACCGGGCACTAATCAAACGGCCCACACATGCGCTGTGGATCCTATGGGGACAAGTGAGAGAGCTGATCGAGTACAGCGAGCACTGTGGATAAAAGAGCCTGCTGATAATTCCCTGTTCTGCAAGCAAGAATCTCGCGCTAAACAGCGATCATTCACACAACCCTTTTTGGCTAGCCGCCTTATGCGACCAGCCCCAGCTCTAAATGCATGGCGAATTCTATTGTCTTTTTCTTTTTTTGCGAGGAAGGTGAATTCTATTGTCAACCAGTACAAATGATGGTTACTCATTTACAAGGTATACTTGGTATATCAATGCGTATATGATAGAGCGAGCTAGGGGGTTGCGTCAACACAAGCGTCTTCAGGTCATCAGGTGATAGCTCTATGAAAGGGAAATCGATGAAAAAAGTAGTCTATACATATTTATTTGAGGAAACTGTAGTCTACATTTCAATCCCTATCAATGTGGAGTGTTCCAAGAGAGAACGCAATAGGCGGCAGCATCAGACTATCTCCAACGGCCGACCTATTTCCCACATAACACCCCAAATGGGTCAACAAACCCTGAAAATACCTCTCCAACGGGCGACCCAAACTCGGTACCTATTTTAGGCGGTCATCCCCTCGAGACCTACAAATGCATCACCTTCCCTCCGCCACCCATCTCGCCCGCCGTCATCTTCTCTCTCTCTCTTCCGCTGAGCACGGGGCGGCGCGAGGGGCTCGGGGGTGCGGCGCGGGCGGCGGCGGGGCGGGCAGGCGCGGCGGGGCGGCGGCGGGGGGGGGCGAGGGCGGGGGCGCGGCGCGGCGAGGCGGGCGGCGGCGCGAGGGCGCGGGCGCGGGGCGGGGCGGCTTGAGGGCGGGGGCGCGGCGCGGCGGGAACGGAGGAGGAAGAAGGTATGGCTGTTTTGGGTCCTCTTGTTGGAGATGAGTGTTTTTAGGTTAGCTATTTTGAAGGAAATTGGCTCCTATTTTGGTTTAGGAAACCAGGGGTAGAAACGCAAATGCCTATATTTTTTTCAGAAAATGTAACAGATTTTTTTTTTTGTGGGGAGAAAATGTAACAAATAATGCCACAGGTAAGCTCGGCCCATCTTCAAGCGTGCCAGTTTCCACTCCATGTAGGCCCATGCGAATAGACAGCCCAATTCGAGCAGCCACTTCAATCTGGACCCTCGGCTCCGTCGGTGCGAATCTCAACGCGACCGTCCCCTCCCCCCCCGCCATAGCTTCGAAAGGCACAGAGAAACAAAACCCTTGTCCGCCTCCGGTCTCCAGAAATCCAGCTAGGGTTTGGCCTCCCCGCCCGCCGCGAGCGCGCTTCCAGAACCTTCTAGACACTCCGAGGAGGAGAAGCTTCCACCGCCGCCGCAGCCATGGCGTCCACCAAGGTCCAGCGTATCATGACCCAGCCCATCGTACGCTCCCTCTCCCCCAATCTGCTCTCTTCTGCTCTTTCTAGTGTCTTATACTATTCCTAATCGATTTGCTTTCACTTTGCTGTGGTGGTTGGTGAATCCCTGGTGCGCGTGCACGGCGGCAGAACCTCATCTTCCGGTTCCTCCAGAGCGTAAGTGGACTGGAAAAAACTTTCCCTCTGATTCGACCTAAGGTTTTGTTGCTTTACTGTGCTTCGTAAGGGTTGATTTTGAATGTGTTCTTGTAATTTGACTTGTGCAGAAAGCGCGCATCCAGATCTGGCTGTTCGAGCAGAAGGACCTCCGGATTGAGGGTCGCATCATTGTAAGTTTCTCGCCCAGTTTATTGGTAGAAACAGCCCAAAAAAAAAATAGTAGTACAGTAACTGTTTGTTTCCATATAGATGGTGTATTGGTAGTGTAGCTGCATCAAATATTATGAATTATACGGAACAGGTTCTTGTAATGTAGCCTGTCCAGAAGAACCATCATAAAGCCCCCAAATGAATGCATATAGAACTTTTAACTAAGAGTAGACTATTCGCATTTACCCCTATGATAAGTTTGCATAAACCATTTGGTAGAGCCTTCTAGAATCATTGTCGCCTTAGCCAGACACTCTACAGTGAGCCAGTGACCAATAGTTCATGTGGTAGCATGCTCTAGTCATTAAACCAACTCTTGATTCTTGAAGTGTCTTGGCTCTAAAGCTAATCGGCAGTTACAAACAAGTTAATTGTTGATTTGAACTAAGGTCTAAGGAAGGATGTCTTGAAAGGCTTATGGCCACGTTAGAATTGTGGGTTTGAAAAGTGATTTTGTTTGGGTGAAAACAAGGATAGGCTGGTTGGTGCACATGTGATTGCTTTGCCTGATGTTCTGAACAACCTCCATCTTGACTATAAAGGCGATTAAAATGTGATGCGTCCAATGTTGTTTCGTTTCAACAAATCATAATCCTGAGAAACTAGATAAAATCCTAATTCAATCCGGGGAAATCAAATGATTTTGTTGTATGAACTACAAATCTGTAAATAGCCGTTTGACTTCTGTTTGCGTTCTGATGAAAAGTTGAAAGCAATACCTATTTGTCCAATCAGAAAATCCTGTGAATCAAACGACTAGTTATATGAGCTACAATACCTGTAGATAGCTATTGAGTTCTGTTGCATTTCTTATGAAAACAGTAAGGGCCTGTTTGTTTGCAACCCTGAGAAGAAATTGCCTGGGTGGAAGGCTGCCTGAGACTTGCCTGTATGGTGTTTGGTTGGAGACCTGGCTCCCTGCCTGCACAGGCAGCTCGTCCAGGCCCAGGCAGACAATAGATCGCCTGGCTCCACCCGCTGCTACCTGGGTTTCTAATTGGGTGCTAATGGTCCTGTCAGCTGTCGCCTGTTGGCTCGAACCACATGTAGCAGCTATTCTCAGCCATCGTCATCTACAACCCAACTTCCCCACCGCTGCCAACAGTGCACGCCGGCACAGCAAAGCACAGCCACCGCCTCGCACTGGTCGCAGCGACGGAACGCTCCAGCACCACACACGCCTCATCTCCCACGCCATTATCTTCCATCTCGACGCCGCCGTCGTTGTTTCTGGAGAAGCAGGACTCAGCATCTGCGACAGCCGCCTCAGCCTGCGCCCGAGTCCTCCGCGTTGCCCACGGGACTGAGGAGAGGTTGTTGCTGCTAGCATCAAGGAATCCTCGCTTTGTCTCTTTGTTTTCTACCTGATATTGATTCTCTTCTCCTTTTGTTTTCCATTCCATTTCCCCCCCTTCGTTATGTGCTTTGATTCCTTTAGCTTAGCGGTTCTCTTACGATACAATTGAGATGCGTCCCTAATTAGGCCACTTCCAAGCCTGTACAGCACCTAGAATATTTTTCTTTGCAGTTATCATTAGTACTTGAGAACTGCTACAGGTCCGACCGAATGGTCCGACTTGTGTCCGACTGGAAAGATCATGTGATACAAAGGTGATTCATTAGCCAAATCATGCGCTGGCAGCCATAGATAACGTGTATCGTACCACAGTCGAATACATGGGTCGGCCCTATAGCATTTTCGTTAGTACTACTACATTATGCGAGAGAGACACGATTATCAAAAGTTCTCAGTCCAGGCTTCCTGACCAGACAAAAGTAACATGTTTGCAGCAGTTCCAGGCAGCGTTTTTTTTGCCAGGCAAGTTGAAGGCCGGCCTGGTGCAGCGGTAGAGCATACCGCCTGTAACCAGCAGGTCCCGGTTCGAGCCGCGGCCTCCCCGCATTGCACAGGCGGGGTAAGGCTTGCCGCTGTCACCCTTCCCCAGACCCCGCGCAGTGCGGGAGCTCTCAGCACTGGGTACGGCCTTTTTAAGTTGTCCAGGCCTTTAACCACAAGCTTAACTTCTTGTCCAATCAGAACATAACTATATGTTTTAATCAGATTACGCGAGAGTATTTCTTAAAGATGCATTTTAGAATTTGTACATTTAGGGATCTTTGATGTCATTTGTATATTCTGTGATTTGCTTGTTGTGGCTCATGAGACTGGGAAAAAGGATGTTTGTTATGAGTAAAAATTCAGAAATCACTTATGTTCTTGTTAGTATAGTATCTCTTGTGGTTCCTAAATAAACGTTTGCTTGGGTCGGTGTATTCCCTTCGGTAGAATATGCTATTTTGTACTTTATATCAACTTCAGGAAACTGTTTGTGTTGTCCTGTACGTGTACACCACCTACTAGATATAGTGACAACCATTGCGCTATCATAAGTGCAGTACCCACCCCTTCTAACTTAGGCATTGCTCCCTTAATATCTTTTCTGTGTTATTTCTTATCTGGATAGTGATGAATGCATGGTTCCGTGATTAGACTGCTGGGCTTGTATATGGATGTCTTGTTGCCTTTTGCTATTACTGACTGGGACGTGTTTATGTCATCATTCATCAATGGCGTGCTGATGACCAATTATGAGCTGTTTGGATGCCTCTTGGGTTAGGAAAGGGAATGCAATTGGAAATAATAGGGTGGGTTAGGGATAAGGTATGAGGTCTGAACCCTTTCCCATGTTGGGGTGCTATAGGGTTTGGGATTGGGTTATGATTTTTCTGGACAAAAATGCCCTTGACTGAAAGTAAAGAATCACTTATGCCGAGGGTAAAATCCATTGCCTTCCCCTCTAACCCACCAAACCCATCCTTCGACCGGGTTACAACTTTGGGAAATGAAGGCCTCATTTCCCTTTCCCCAACCTCCTCCATTTCCCTAACCCAAAATCCAAACATTGGTAATTCATCCCACCCCTTCATTTCCCTAACCCAATCTCTATTTCGAGCAATCCAAACAGCACCTTAGAGCTTTGGGGACTTTTAAAGTGTTGAATTCATTTCAAAACATGGGCAAAATTGAGGTTGCTGCGTAATGCTTAGGCTCTAAACTCATGTTATCTATTTTGTTTCTGGATAACTCTTGACTCTAAGGGCCATGTGGCCATCCATACTTGTCCCATTATGTTGCTCTTGAATGTTGCGAAGTTAATTTTAGTTACATGATCAAAAAATATATTCTCTAAGATAAGTTAACTGTCTGTGCAACTTTTGCTCAGTTGAAGCCCCAACCATTACTACAGTTCATGTGCGTTCCAAAGTGTGGTGTTCTTACACGCTGGTTTGTAAATATGCAGGGCTTTGATGAGTATATGAATTTGGTGCTCGATGACGCTGAGGAAATCAACGTTAAGAAGAACACTAGGAAGACCTGGGTTAGTAAATTTGCATCCCATGTAATCTGTTCTCTGACGTGAATAGAGTTTATGTGCTAACATGTTTGGCTTAAAATGATTTGCAGGTAGGATACTCCTGAAAGGTGATAACATAACTTTGATGATGAACAGTAAGTGGACAATGCAGACCTTTATGCTATTATTGTTCTGAAACCTGTATAGGCAAGACTTCTAAAATTTCTCATTTACAATTTTTCAGTGGAAGTGATGATTCTTCCAGCAGGGTGATGTTTGGTGCTTACGTTGATTATCTCTGTGACACATTGTACTCCATCCAACCGAATTGTTGCATGCCATTGTGGTTTAGTGCAAGATGTATTGGCTGTGTGCGCTGAGTGAACTCCATCGACCTGAGTGGACTCTTGTGTGGGGCTGTATGCAAGATGTTGAGATAATGAGCTGTTTCACTTGTGCTGTTAAAATTAACACAACTAGACAGTGCCATCGTGTTCATGTTGATATCTTTGTTTGCATCTATCTTCATCGTCAGGTTTAGCAATACTTGCTTGCTTCATTCCTTCGTACTTTTTGGTTGTCTCCAGCTCTTCCTGATGTTTCAGAAGACGCTCTTTAATTGGATGTGTACACGATGGCTTGCACATCGATTTATGTTCACTTCTACCATTGGAAATTGTAGGCGACATATTTGCATGTTGCTGGACTTGTTTGTAGTTATCGTTTGGTACATCTCGGGTATTATTATGTTTCGTTTAGCAAAGAAATGCATTGCAAGTTTATCATCATCTTCTTTCTACTATCCGGAAAGGTCTCATCAATATCAGGATTTAAACAACTAGTGTTGAACAGAATCAGGAAGAATTTCTGATGCAGATTTTTACAGAATCAGGAAGAATTTCTGATGCAGATTTTTACATTGGATGGGAGCGGGATAAGTGTAGGATCATCAGAAGAAGAACCACTTATTCTTGGACTTGCTCTTGGCCATCTCCTTCCTCTTCCTCGCCATCTCCAATTCCAGTCTCTCATCGTCGTCGTCATCGCTACTGACGCTGCTCTTCTCATCCTTAGCCTCTTCTTCCTCGGCCCGCTTCGCCTTGTCTCCTGCCCCGGCGCCCGCGGTGGCGATGTCGAGCCGCGCGGCGTCCATCGCCCACCGCATCAGCTTGTCCACCTCCTCCTCCTCGTCCTCCGACGACTCCCCGCCCAGATCCTCCATCACCCTCGTCTCCTTCTCCGGCCCCGCCGCCCCCTTCAGCGCCGCGAACCGCGCCTCCAGCTCCTCCATCCCGCCGCTCCCAGCTCCAGCCACGGTTCCGGCCGGCTTCGGTGCCGGCGCCGGAGCGCGCGACTTGAGCGCGTCGAAGCGGCGGGCGAGGTCGCCGTCCAGGGGATCCGGCGCCGCCGTGGGGTCGAGAGAAGGAGCTGTCGGGGAGGCAGAGGTGGAGAGATGAGGTGGGAGTCGGCCTGCATCTTCAGCAGCACGGCGTCCTGCGCCGCCCGGAGGAGCGCCTCCACCTCCGCATCCTCGACGCCGGGGACCGCCGCCTTCCGGCCGCTCATCGTGGTGGTGGATTCGATTCCTTCGTTGCTCTGCTCTCTTTACGCTTTCGAGCTGCCAGCGCTCAAATACTAAGGGCCTAATTAGATTGGCCCAGTTAGCCAGTTGCGGCCCATCTCAGCCTAGGCCTAAGCCCACCATTAATTAATCAGCTAATTAATCAACTTCTAATCGTCTGTTTCCCCTCAGCTAAACCAGCCGTCTCCTCCTAATAGCCATCCCATGGCGGAAACCTAACTAAGCTAATCCCACGCTTCCTTCCTCCCCCTCGCCACCTCGGCGCATGGACCACCTCCACCCGCCGCCGCCCGACGACCCGGGATCCCACTGCCTCGAGGTCCGCCTCTTCTACGTGCGCCTCTCCCCGCACGGCGGCGCGGCCCCGCCCCCCGCCTGGCGCTCGCGCTCAGCCCGGCCGGCGTGGAGGCCCCGCCCGCCCTCCCGCTCCGGCTCGATCGCCACGACGCCGCCTCTGGGGAGGCCACCTACGTCTCCACAGCTTCCGCGCGGCTGGCCCCGCCATCCGCGGCCTTCGAGGTCGCCGACCACACCGGCGCCGCGCTCCTCCGCGGCTCGCTGCGGTGGTGCCCCGACGCGAAGGCCGATTCCCCTGCCTGGGAAATCGACTGCGTCCCCGCCGCTGGGGCGGCCGCCTCGTTCTCGGCGTTCGAGGTGTACGTCGCCGGATGCTGCGCCGGCGAGCCCGCCGTGCTCACGCGCGCCTTGCGGCTCGCCACATCCGAGGAAGCTGCCGGCGGCTTGGTTCGTCGCCAACCGGGGCATTGACGGTGAGTGTTGACCAAATGTGAAGAACATTAGTTTTGATTTTAGTGGCTGATATGATTTCTGGAGGAACATCACTAGAACACTCAGGTACCAACAGAATGTTCAGTATATAGTGAGCAGCAACAAAATTCCGGGCCAATGTTATTTGCTTGTGATTACTATCGATTGGCGAGCTATGACAAGTGAAGATTTTAATGTCATTGAAATGGATAGACTTTATGTTTCAATTTCTGTAGAACTCATGTGCGCGCCTTTGTCCTGACAATCAAGGTGTCCGGTGCTCATGGTTCTTCTGAAATTGATAGACTCTGTTCCAGATCTTGGTACAAATCTGTGTTCTGATTGTGACTGGTTTGTTCGCATATTGTCTTTGTGCTTTGTGGTTCCGTGGACATGGTATATTGTTGTCAATCGTACTCATCACTTGCTAAGATATTTCATGTCGGTGTATACATGGTCATTTAGACATGTTGTTATTTTCTGTGACAATGATGGATTGGTGGGTAATAATGCCTTTATCCAGAGTATTGGGTTATTGTGTTTGTATGCGTGTCTACAGGCACTGTTTGTACTGCTGGGTAATTCACCTCCAGGATCATTTTCATTCTCTTTCAAATAGATTATCTTGCTGAAAGCTATCTACCACTTCCATTGATGATTTCTATCACGAATTGGGAGGGGCAAAATATAGAGAAAGATATTAATCATGAGAATTAGGAATTATTGATATCAGGTCCTAACTTGCTAGACTATGTATTTTTGCAAAATAAGGTGTCAGGACAGGAATTTTATGACCGATCCACTATTTTTCTTTCTTTTGTTTAGTGCATCTGCCTCCACCGAAACTAAATATTGGTGAATTCAAGTTCTTTTCACCAGTATTGTGACCATCGAACCCATAAATATCTCTGTTAACAGTTTGAACTTCTTTGGCAGGCTACAGGTGATGAAGCTGACCTTGACATGAACGCTGGTAGCATGCAGTACCCTGAAGGTTGGTACTCTGATGACGACGACGGCCAACTCATGGTTCAATGCAGGTGTTAGAGTTGGCGTGGGGATTGGATTGGGAGTATGTGTCGGTGTTGGCATAGGTGTTGGGCTCCTCATGCGCTCTTACCAAGCAACAACCAGAAACTTAAAGAGGCGGTTCTTCTGACATTGCAACTGATGTCCAGTAGAGTTCTGCTTACATTCCGAAGAGCAAATCAATGTATAGATCATACATGTATTAGTATGTTACTGTGTAGGATGCGTTGTGGTTGCACAGTTTTGTGTACATCGCTCTCACTGCTGCAAGTTGTGAAGGTACTTCCCAGACATGTGAAAAGTTCGAGGTGCTCCTAGAAATTGTCCATGCGATGTACATACAGCAAAGCTAAAGTCTAAGCAAACGTTGTTGAAGGCAGGATTCCATTTTCCACCACTGAAAACTATTAAAGGTATCTATGTATTATGAACAAATTAAATATTTTTCTTTCGCCTCTTTAATGCCTCAGGTTGATCTTCACTTGCTCAAAACTTAATTGCCAAAGTCAAAACAATTGACAATTGGTCTTCGATATGAATTAGCGGATTGGCAGAGTCATCTTGGGCGACTCCCCTAGATTTTAATTTGAGCAAATTTGTAGTACATATGAAGTGGCTTCTTGCTAAACTATGGCAATGGTAGTTTTTGTTTAGGTTAAATGCTTCTTAATGAATTTGTAATAATTTAGTTATCTTTCCTGAAAATACAATCAAGTAGCGAAATAAGAAAGTAGTAAAACAAAAAGAAAATCGTGGAAATGTAGCCTTGCTTATAAGGTAGTCAAAGATAAACTTTTACAACCAAAGTTCCTTTGGCGTTTGCTATCCTGAATTTCCATTATCCTTTATTTGCCTTGTTCCTCGGCCTCTAGCTGAAACTAATTATTGGAAAACTAAGTAATTTCAACAAGTGCTAGGGCCTCTGACGGGTAAAGCTGTTCTCCTCCTCAGTCCTCATGTTTGAGAGAATAAATTGACGTATAGTTCATTGGCGTGTTTCTTTTTGTTGTATGCTTTTTATCTGGACATGTGGACCGGGCTAATTTGATCGAAAGGCACGGAACTGGGTGGCATCGGCAAGGCACGACAAAATTAGCCTCGACCCATTAGACATGGTGCGCGGCCCACGTAGCCCAGTGTGTTAGGCATAGCCTGGTGATGGGAATATATAAGCCGCCCCTCGCACCCTCTCCAAACCCTAGCCCCATTTGTCTCCCTCCCATCGCGCCAC